>CAUYPK010130825.1:0-36315 GCA_963574355.1 Loris lydekkerianus | reverse complement strand
GTCGATGGAATACACACAGCCACTTGCCACTTTTCCACTGTTTTTGTCCTCCTCCTGGGGTCCAGAAGTCCCTTGCTGACTCCCTGTATCTTCAAAGGGATGATCATAGGCAGATCCCACCGGCCAGAGATGTCTGGAGTCTTGTCTCCCCAGACTCGCCGTGCCCAGTTGCAGGGAAGCTGTTACTCAGCTGCCATCTTTAATCCAATCTCTCTCTCACTTTCATACTTTTGGCAATAGAACTCCCTTGAGTATTGGCAGGGCATTGGGTTACTCATTTGGAGGCTATCCTTCCCAGCTTCTCTTGCAGCTACATAAGGCCATGTGATCAAGGTCCCAGCAATGGAATATATAAGTAAAACAATAACATAACTTCTATGTTGCTTCTTTGAAAGAAGAAAATGCTTTCTTCCACTTTTTCTCTTTTCCCCTTCTTGTTTTTATATTTCAAAATTGATAAGTAATTAATTTTGGAGGTAGGATCTTACTCTGTTGCCAGGGCTAGAATACAGTGGCATGATCATAGCTTACTCAACTTCAACGTCTTGGGCTCAAGCGATCCTTATTAGTCTCCTGGATAGCTGGGACTATAGGTGAGAGTTACCATGTCTGGCTAATTCTTTAAAAAACTTTTTTTGTAGAGACGAGGGTCTTGCTATGTTGCTCAGTTGTAGAACTGCTAGGCTCAAGTGATCCTCTCACCTTGGCCTCCCAAAGTGCTGGGATTACAGGCATGAGCACCATACCCAGCCTTTCCCCCCCCTTCTTGATAATGGAATAAGGACATGGTGGTGAGCCAGGTTGGGCATGTGGATCAAGACATTCTCAGAAGATGGTGGAGCAATAAGATAGAAAGCTCGGTCCTTCGATATCTTGTGCAATGAAGTCACAGCTCATTGACTGTGTGGGACCTGTATGGGATCATCAACCTTCTTTGGGACTCATGTGCAAAAGAATTAAACTTGTTATTTGAGCCATTATTTCCTTGAGTCAAGATATTAATTTCTACAATATCTTGAGGTCTTTGTTTCAGAATCTTGCTTATATGCTAATGCATTCAATCACTATCTGGGCAGTAGAGTGTATTTCAGAGAAACGGATTCAGTTTTTAACACGAATCAGAGTTTATAAACAAAATTTAGAGTTTATTGGTCAGTTAGAAGAGCCTAGCAGCCGAAAAGTCCAGTCCCAATTAGACTGTGAATACAAATAAGGCCCCATTAACATTAATGCCTGAATTTCAATCACTCATTCTGAGGGGATATTTCATTTGTGTTCAGGAAAAAGTTTGTTCACAACAGATTTACTGCTGTTAAAGTCCCGGGGGCAGCCGTCTTGCTACCTTCTCTACTTTCAGTGCTTTCCCTGGGTGCCTTGCTCTTTTTGCTGTCATGGCCCAGTGGTCCTCCATGGTGACCTGCCTCATCCCTCATGGCCCCAAAGCTGCTGAAGGTCTTTAGGGGAGAATGGCTTTTGCTCCAACTCTGTCAAGATACCATTTCAATGCCTTCTGTCTTCCCCTGTTACTGCTGGAGGGTCACCTGTCACCTGTGTTGAAATCGTCATTCTTTGCATTCATTGGAATGTCAAAGAAATAAATAAAATTGTCGTTCTCTTGTAGATGATGTGTACTTCCTTGTTGGCTGCTTTAAAGATTTTCTGTCTTTGGTGTTTGGAGTGTCTACGCATATATTTATTTTTATTTGTCCTGCTTGGGCTATACAATGCTCTTGAATCTGTGCACTTAAGTTTGTGATCGGTTTAGAAAATTTGCAATTCGTATCTGTTTAGATTTTGCCCCTCCTCTATTTTCTCTACTTGATTTTTCTGTGTCTTTGATTAGATGTTTTGAATGTAAGCATCTTTCTCATTAACTCTGTTACTGTCTCATATTTTATGTCTCTTGTCTGTTTTTGTTATAGTCAGGGTTATTTTTTCAGCTATGCCTTCCAGTTTACTCATTTCTTCCTAGGCTTGTGTTTAATCTGCTTTTTATCAGATGAATTTTAATTCAGCAATTACATTTTTAATTTTTATAAGTTCTGTTAAAAAACATCTATTTGTTCCCCAGAGTTTCTTGTTTGATCACCTTTGTGACTATATCCTTAATTTCTTCAATCATTTCACCAATGGCTACTCTTTATTTGTATCTGACAATTCCAGAACTTGCAGACTTTAGAAGAGGATTTAAATCTCCTGTTGATTATCTCTTCTGTGTTCTGGTCAAAGCAGCTTGTCATGGGTTTGGTAACTTTTTATTATAGCCCTAGCTTATGTAGTGTTGAATCCTTTCTCTACCGCTCACTAGAAATGTGAGCTTAGCTTTTCTGTCTTGTACTTCCCTTCCATAACAGGGGTAACTAATGATGCCAACATCGTAAGGATGTTTAGGAGTTTCATAAGGAAATACCTGCAAGGGGCCTAGAACAGTGTCTGACCAGTTAGGTCTCAGTAAGGATGAACCTTTGTTGCTACTAAATGAATGATACAGGGATCGATGAAATCTCAGTTTTCTCATATTTAAAACAAAGGAACCAAATAAAAAATGACCTATACAGTCTTTGCAAGTCTTAAATTCATTGATTTCTATACTTAATACATGTATATCATGCATACAACATTTTTGAAGGCATATTGAACATACAAAATGTGACATTTTAACAAAAGTTGTTAATAAAATTCCTAAGGAATAGAGTACAGTACGCCTGACTAAATGCACAGACTGTGACCCAGGCAGAACTTGTTTACTTAGGTCGTATTTTTAAGTCTCTCTTTTCTTTTCTTGTTTGTCTGTTTTTATCCACTGCTAAAAGTTGTAAGAGAGTCTCAGAATTCTTATCTGTACAATGTGGTGATAACAATCCTCACCTCACTTCATTGCATGAGAATTAAATTCATTATTAAGTGGGAAGTACTCAGTACGATGCCTGAGCAATAAATGTTATTTGAAGGAATGAAAATTGGATGACATGTTTGAAAATCAGTGGAGGCAGACAGGACATAGGAGTGGAGACTCCAGGAAATATAGGAGGAATGAAATGGTCAGGAGGTATTAAAAGTTCTTCCAGGTCCTGTTGTAGCTGAGTAAGGTGATAAGAAAAGAGAAAAACAAACAAAAAGAGTTCTTCCAGCCTTTTTTTTTTTTTGAGACAGAGCCTGAAACTGTCGCCCTGGGTAGCAATGCTGTGGCGTCACAGCTCACAGCAACCTCCAACTCCTGGGCTCAAGCAAGTCTCCTGCCTCCTCCTCCCAAGTAGCTGGGACTACAGGCACCTACCACAATGCCCGACTGTTTTTTGGTTACAGCCATCATTGTTGTTTGGTGGGCCCGGGCTGGATTCGAACCTGCCAGCTCAGCTGTATGTGGCTGGTGCCTTAGCCGCTTGAGCCACAGGCGCAGGCCTTTTTAAATAAAATCTTGCTTTGTCAGAAATTTTCTTCTCAGTTGTGGCTAAACTATGCAATTTTTTGAGTGTACCTTGTTCTGGAAGTTAATGTTACAAATGTTGAGTGATCTGTTTTCTTGGAAATTCAAGAAGTCCCTCACCCAATGCCAATGGTCCAGTTTGGCAAGGCAGCTCATAGAGGTCACTTAGGTTCCCAGTCTCCTCATTATGTTCTCCTTTGAGACACTTGTTTCCAACTTGGCCACACATTGGAACCACCAGGAAAGCTATAAAAAAAATACTGGTGGTTGGGTGTGGGGGCTCAGACCTGTAATCCTAGCACCTTGGAAGGCTGAGGCAGGAAGATTGTTTGAGGCCAGGAATTCAAGACCAGTCTGAGCAAGAGCAAGACTCCATCTCTTTAAAAATTAGAAAAATTAGGGCCAGACGTGGGGGGCTCATGCCTGTAATCCTAGCACTCTGAGAGGGTGAGGCAAGTGGATTGCCTGAGCTCACAGGTTCTAGACCAGCCTGAGCCAGAGCAACATCTCATCTCTAAATTAGCCAAGTGTTGTCACGAGCGCCTATTGTCCCAGCTACTTGGGAGGCTGAGGCAAGAAAATTGCTTAAGCCCAAGAGTTTGAGGTTGCTGTGAGCTACAATGCCTTGGCACTCTACTGAGAGTGACATGGTGAGACTCAGTCTCAAAAAAAAACCCCAAAAACTATCCAGCAGGATCCATACCTGTAGTCTCAGTTATTTGAGAGGGTGAGTAGGACGATTGCTTGAGCCCAGGAGTTTGAGGTTGCAATGAGCTAGCATGAAACCATTGTTCTCTAGGCAGGGTGACAGAAAAAGACCCTGTCTCAAAAATAAAATATTGGTGTTTGGGCCTCACCCTCAGAGATTCTGATTTAATTTGTTCTAGGGTGGGGGTTGGGCATGAGTTTGAAAAATTTCCCAGGAGATTCCAACTATGTTTACAGTTCCCTGTCCTTCATGCAGCATTGCTTTGTCTATGTGGTCAATGCTAGATCATCAGTAAGTCTCAGTTGTAGCCAACAGGAAGGGGGAAGAGACTATACAGGAAGTGTTTGTGATGTCATAATACTCAAACCAGGAAGGAAAACATGTCACTTCCTCACATTCTCCTGTGTGAGAACTCAGTCATGTGACTCCACCTAACTGCAAAGGAGGCTGGGAGATGTCAAGCTAGGCAGCTGTGTTTCTGGATACCATGCGATTTATTACTTTGGAAGAAGGAAATGGACTCAGGACAGGGTTGTGGCTCAGACTTCTGGTGGCTCTGAAGAGGTGAGAACAAGAGTGGATCTAGCAATGACTAGCATTGGCCAATGTGTTGACTTCTAGGGTCTGCCATAAATAAATAACATAGATTGTGTGCTCAGAACAAAAAAAATTTATTGCCTCAGAGTTCTGGAGGCTAGAAGCCTGAAATCAATATGTTTCATGGTCATGTTTCCTAAAATCTGTAGGGAAGATTCCTTCTTTGCCTCTTCCTAGTTTTTGACGGTTTGTCCATGTTGGTGTTCCTTAGTTTGCAGCACTTCAATCTCTACCTTGCTGTTACTTGGCATTCGATGTTTTACCCTTGTATATCTGTGTCTCCTCCTCCTCCTCCTTCTCCTTCTCCTCCTCCTCCTCCTTGAGACAAGGTCTCACTGCCACCTGTTGCGTCATCATAGCTCCTGGGCTCAAGCAATCCTGTCTCAGCCTCCCAAGTAGCTGGAACTATACATGCCAGGGCACTTGGCTAATTTTTCTACTTTTTTTGTAGAGATAGAGTCTCGCTCTTGCTTAGGTTGGCCTCAAATTCCTGGCCTCAGTTTATCCTCCTGCTTCATCCTTCCAAAAGGCTGGGATTACAGTTGTGAGCCACTGAGCCTGGCCTCTTCTTTTTTTAAAAGGACACTTGTTATATTGCATTAAGGGCATACCCGCCTCTAGTATAACCTCATCTTAACTAATTACATCTGTAACCACTCTAAGAAGGTCATACTCGGAGGTACTAGAGGCTAGGACTCAAACATATATCTTTTGGGGGAGACATAATTCAACCCCTAGCAGCCAATGACCAAGAATCACAAGGATGAGGAACAAACACCTTGGTGGCTGCGTCATGGAGAGACAATGACTTGGCAACTTATCCCACCCTTCTTTCTCCCAGACCCTACACACTAGCCAAGCCCTAGGGATGCGGCACCAAGGCACCAAGGAAAAGTACAGAAGCACACTAAATTGGCTGAGATGAAGTTTCTATCACCCCTGAGGAATGGGGATTTAAACTACCAGTGGAATTCAGTTACAGAAAGCTAAGGTTATATCACTTAAGTATTTAAGTTGGGGACTGAAATTTATATCTGTCACATTCTCAGTAGTTCATTAGAAGGAAATTCGAACACCTAGACCAGGGGTTAACAAACTAGGGCCCTTGGGCCAAATTGGCTACTGCTTATTTTTTTAATTAAAGTTTTCTTGGACCCCTGCCGTGCCCATTCATGTATGTATTGCCTATGGCTGTTTCTGTGATACAACCTCAGAGTTGCATCATAATGACAGAGATCATACAGCATACAAAGCCACAAACATTTACTGTCTGGTCCTTTGTAGAAGAAATTTGCCAACCTTTGTTTTAGATTAAGTTTTCAAGACCCTCCACAATTTAAGACCAGTTTAAAAACGTATACTCTGATACGTTCTACTACATAAACTTTCCAATGTATTAAAAGTGGTCTATGTAAAGTCCTCGAAGCCATCAGCTCTAAAAATCCTTTTTGTCCCCAATCCAATTAGTAGGGAATCAAGACCCCACCTGTTCCTACTTTCCAGAGGAAAGACAATTAGGTGATTACAAATGGAATGTTATCCTAAAAGCATTTTAAAAGTTGGGGAATTGTGGGTACATCTGCTTTAGCAATAAGAGTACAGATGATTCCTATTTTTGCCCAATGCCTACATGACTTAAAGTCTATTTATTGAACAATTATAGACCCAAAATACTGCTGATGCAAATGAGTATTATTAAACACTGCAGGATTTGCCAAACAACCCACAACAAATCAAATTGCTAACAACAAGCTAAACAGCAATTTATCATTAGCTAAGCAAAAAGAATAGCAGTTGAAAACCATGGCCGATTCAAGATACTACGAGGACAAAATATTCCTCCAGAAAATTGTGGAAATTTATACTATTGGTGTATACTTGTGCACAATGCTGTGATGTATTGTATGCAGGTTTCTAGGTAGTACTAAAATACAGTGCCCAATACATTACAGTAACTTTCTATTTTTAATTGGTGAATGCTGTATTTGAGTAAGCCTTAAGGACTTGCCTAGTGTTGCTGTAGTGGGTTTTCCTTTCCTACATCCATTCCTTTCTCTTCTGATTTTTCTTTGGGGAATGTTGTCTCATTCACATCTGTTTAGCTTGAGAGGGGCCAACTTTAGAATTGGGGACATAACCAAGGCTGGCTGAATTAATGTATTCCATCCTTCTGCGCATAGTTCAACCATGAACACATATCTCAAGATGGCTAATAAGACTTAATCCTAGGACTTCTGTTAGAATTGCTAATATCGAGGAACGGAACTGTCTACACCATGGAGAGCTTGACAACTGATGAAGTCAACACAAAAGAGAGCAGGGATGAAAATGGAAAGAAATAGATTCCTGACATTGTTTGAGCACCTGGATTGAGCCAACCTTGAAGCCAGCCTGTGACAGTCTTCTTTAAAAACTAAAGAAGGGTTGGGGCCCAGTGGCTCATGCTTATAATCCTAGCACTCCGGGAGGCTGAGGAGGGAGTATTGCTTGCACTCAGGAGTTTGAGATCAGCCTGAGGATGGGTAAGACCCCATTTCTGCAACAAATAGAAAAATTACCTGGAGTGTGCCTCTAGTCCCAGCTACTTGGGAGGCTGGGGCAAGAGGATTTGCGTCCAGGAGTTTGAATTTCAGTGAGGTATGATGAAATCACCATATTGTAGCCCAGGCAACCAAGAGACACCACGTCTCAATAAATAAATACGTAAATAAATAATCAAGAAGGTTTTTAGCCTCTCAAGACCATTCTCTCAAAATCCTTAGCCTGAGCATGCTGATAAAGGCCACAGTTTATCACTGAGGTCCTATGTTATTGAAAAAAATAATCCCTCTGCATGAGGGCTTCTAGCTTTTGTTTGTGGGAGGAGGGAGATGTTTTGAATAAGGATCCTGGAGACTCCCAAGAAAAGGGAGGATTGGCTTAGATGCTTGTCCCAACAGCATCCTCGAACTATTTTGGAGACTATGTTGAGATGAAGAGAAATTTGCTTTTCTAAAACTTTGAGAGACTAAAGGCCCAGGGCACATTACAGTGCAACACTAAGTTGAAGAAGCACTTCGAGCACTTCCGGATGTGTAACTACTAAACTGAGGAAAGGATACACTCTTGGAGACACTGCTGGCCCTCCAAGATGTAAGGCATCTCTGTGGGCTCCCACACGGAGTGACTCAAAGGAGGCAAGGTTGGCGGTGGCCCAGCTTCCAGCAGGAGCAAGGCAAACCCATTCTGGAGGCATGCTTCCCCAATCTTCAGTTTAGGCCTGCAGGACTCCTACCGAATATGATCAAGTCGTGGCACTTGTGAATAGTGTGAAGAATCAAACACACAAGGAGAATCCTATCATTTAATAAGACCACTCTAAGGTAATAGTGTAATAGTAGGCAAGCGGCTTCAAAAGTACCTTTTTTTTTTTTCTGGCCGAGTACAGGGAACTTTATTGATGTTACATGACAAGGCAAAGCTCTCTAGGCCTTTCCTATTCTTCAGGGGGTCTGGTGTGGAAACTGTCAAGGGGAGATTCTCAGTGAGTTGGGGGATTGAGTGGGCAGTGGCACCCCAGTAGCTAAGGGCCTCTCTCTCTTGTGCTCTGGCTGGGGCTGGTAGTCCAGGGGCTCTTGCTCCTTGGAGGCCATGTGGGCCATAAGATTTACCACCCTGTTGCTGTAGCCAAATTCATTGTCATACAAGCCCCAGCATCAAAGGTGGAAGACTGGGTGTCACTGTTGAAATCAGAGGAGACCCCCTGGTGCTTGATGTAGCCCAGGATGCCCTTGAGGGGGCCCTCAGATGCCGGCTTCACCACCTTCTTGATATCATCATATTTGGCAGCCTTCTCCAGACAGCAGCTGAGGTCCACGACTGACATGTTGGCAGTGGGGACACGGAAGGCCATGCTAGTGAGCTTCCCATTCAGCTCACCTTGCCCACAGCCTTGCTGCAAAAGTTGAGGCAGGGATGATGTTCTGGAAAGCCCTGCGACCATCACGCCACAACTTCCCAGAGGTGCCATCCACAGTCTTCTGGGTGGCGTGATGGCATGGACTGTGGTCCTAAGTCCCTCCATGATGCCACAGTTGTCCTGGATGACCTTGGCCAAGGGGGCTAAGTAGTTGGTGGTGCAGGAGGCATTGCTGACAATGCTGAGGCTGTTTTCGTGATTCACACCCATCACAAATATGGGGGCATCAGCAGAAGAGGCAGAGATGATGACCCTTTTGGCAGCCCCTGTAGGTGAGCCCCAGCCTTCTCCATGGTGGTGAAGATGCCAGTGAACTTCACATGTACTCGGAGCCTGCCTCACCCCATTTGATTTTGGTGGGATCTCGCTCCTGAAAGATGGTTATGGGATTTCCATTGATGACAAGCTTCCTGTTCTCAGCCTTGACTGTGCCATGGAATTTGCCATGGGTGGAATCATACCAGAACATGTAGCCCATGTAGTTGAGGTCAACACAGGGGTCATTGATGATGACAATATCCACTTTGCCAGAGTTAAAAGCAGCCCTGGTGACCAGGCGCCCAGTATGGCCAAAGCTGTTTATTCTGACACTCATTTTCACCATTGCTCTTTGGGGATGAGGCTGGCAGTGCATGAGAAGTGGCTGTTTGATGAACGGGAGGACCAGAGACCCCAAAAGTACTTCTTGGCCAGGCACAGTAGCTCACGCCTATAATCCTAACACTTTGGGAGGCCCAGGCTTGAGGATTGCTTGAGGCCAAGAGTTCAAGACCAGCTTGAGCAAGAGTAAGACCCCATCTCCACAAAAAGTAGAAAAAGTAGTCAAGCATGGTGGTGTGCACCTGTAGTACCAGCTACTTGGGAGGCCGAGGTTGGAGAATCACTTGAGCCCAGAAGTTTGAGGTTGCAGTGAGCTATGATGATGTCACTATACTCTAGCCTGGGTGACAGAGCAAGACCTTGTCTCAAAAAAAAAAAAAAAAAAAGAAAGAAAGAAAGAGAAAAAAGCATCTCTCTTCTAAGTTAGGAGGCTCAGGTGAGTTATTCTGTTGTCATTTAGTCCCTTATTAAAGGGTGACTGCTATGGTCTGAATGTTTATGTCCCCTCCAAAATCCATATGTGGAAACTCTAACCCCAAAGATGATGGTATTAGAAGGTGGTGGCCTTTGGGGAGGTAATTAGGTCATGACAGCAGAGCCCTCACAAGTGGTATTAATGTTCTTATAAACGATGTCCCAGGGCCGCCTTGTCCTTTTGCCATGTGAGGATATAGTAGAAGGTACTCTTTGTGACAATGTGGACCATCACCAGACACCACATTTTCTGGTGCCTTGATCTTGGATTTCCCAGCCTCCAAACTGTGAGCAGTACATTTCTATTGTTTATAAGAGGGTACTTTTTGTTATGGCAGCCCAAACACACTAATACAGTGACCAAATCACCTTGATTTGCCCAGGGGACCACAAGTCCTGTATCCTCAAACCCCCCTCAGTCTTGGTCAAACCGTGATGGTTGGCCAGCCTCTTCTTTCCTGATTCCATTAAACTAGAAACTGTGGCATTGTGATTTCTTTTTAATTTGGTCTTGAGGTTTCTCTCTGGAGACTGGCTGCAAGCTCTAGCCCTGCCCTGATGAGGCTTCAGGGGTTTGGTTGTGGGTATTAGCAGTGTGGCCTTTCACAGAATACATCTTTATCCTGGTGTATAGTCTAATTAATGCCTAAATGTCCAACCTATGATCAGATGTCCCTCTAACGGGAAACGCGATCATACTGGCAGATACCTTTTGTGGTTTTTCTCTGACCTATGCCCAATTTATTCCTACCAAGTTAGCCACTCTCTAGAGATCCCTGACTGGGAAATAAATTACTTTCAGATGTGTTGGTCAGATGAGACACAGAAGAGGCAGCTCAACAAAACACAGGAAATTACAGAAGCAGTTTATTACTTACAGATCCCAGAGAGAAGAGGTCAGCATGCCTTGCAGGCTAACAGAGGGAGCCATCTGGGACACACATGGTCAGCCAGCAGATGATGGGAGGAGGAGCATGGAGAGACAGATATATATATGCCCTGAGTACTGAATACACCAACGGGCACAGCAATGCATATATATATATATATATATATATATATATATATGAGAGAGAGAGAGAGAGAGAGAACCTGTGGGTGAATGCCTTTATTGGGGACCAGCATGTTACCTGAGCAGGTTTCCTTTGGGGCTTTATTTATTTAGAGATAGTCTTGCTCTGTCACCCTGGGTAGAGTGCAGTGGCATCAACAAAGCTCACTGCAACCTCAAACTCCTGGGCTCAAGCTATCTTTCCACCTCAAGCTTCCTGAGTAGCTGGGATTACAGTTGTGTACCACCACATCCAGATAATTTTTCTATTTTTAGTAGAGATGGAGTCT
This sequence comes from Loris lydekkerianus, assembly GCA_963574355.1. Lineage (NCBI taxonomy): Eukaryota > Metazoa > Chordata > Mammalia > Primates > Lorisidae > Loris > Loris lydekkerianus. The sequence goes on along the minus strand of CAUYPK010130825.1, from coordinate 25,209 downwards.
CCCTATTGCTCTGGCTGGTCTTGAACGCCTGAGCTCAAATGATCCTCTCATCTCAGCTTCCCAAGGTGCTCAGATTATAGACATGAACCACCGTGCCCAGCCAACACTCTAATTCTATGCTCCCCAACCCCTGGGCCATAGACTAGTACCAGGCCACACATCAGGAGGTGAGCAACAGGTAAGTGAAGCTTCGCCTGTATTTACAGCTGATCACTATCATGCATCGCCATCTGAGCTCTGCCTCCCATGAGATTCCCCTTCCTCCATGAAATCAGTCCTTACATGCCTAAAAGGTTGGGGACTGCTGTTCTAGTCGATCAGTTTAAAGAAAGGAGGCATGAGTTCCATAGGGATGTGCTGTGATTGAGAGACTACAGTGGGGGACTCTGTCCCACAGGGAGGTGGTCACCAGGAGGCAGTCGTGTAAGGCAGGTGTCGGGATTGACTACACAGGGGAATTGGGAGGAGGTAGAGAACTTGAAACTTTATCAAGCCCTGCTTGTGGTATGAGAAAGTTAAATCCATATTCAGAATGGATGCTAAGGATAACTTAAAGTTATAGGAATTCGCTACACACGGCAAGTCATACGGGTGTATGTTAGTAGTGGACTGGAGTTTGAATGCGGGCAGCCCGACCTCAGGGGCCAGGCCTGTAAACATTACTCTAACATTACAATAACTCTACTTATTTTATAAATACGTATAGTTCTTGGTGTAGTCAGTACTTGTGGCACAGCAATGCTTTCATTAATACCTCATGATGTTCACCTTCAGGGAACACATAAATTATGCCTAACTGTAAATGATGATAGTTTCTCTGACAGGGAGGCTCAGTGTGCCATGAAGGAGCAGAACTTCCTGGCTTTGAATGAGGGGGTAGGGACTGCCTTCCCTCAAAGAAGCATTAGGATCCCAAGCTTCTCTTTCTTGGCTTGTCAATCCCGGGAAATCCTTATGATTTGTTGAACAAATATATCTGGAATTGCCAACGGCCACGTGCCTTATCACCTCAGGAGATCCTCATGTAAACCCTCCTTTCCTCGTGAGTGAGAAATGTGGTCTCCGTGGCAGTGAGGTTAAAGTCCCTCTAACTTCATTTCACTTCACTGGGAGTTTAGTTCCCCAAGACGTGAGGGGGGAAAAAAAAGACACCTAATGATTTCTGCACAACTCACAGTGATTATGAATAAAGTCCCTCAGGAAGAACATTTCTATCTTTCCTTTCTGTCACTCCATAATACATGCTCAGAAATATTGCCCTGAAGTGATGTGATGTGAAGCCTGAAGTTAAGGCTCAATATTGTGCTCTGCCTTGACAAAACCAGGAGGGCCTCAAACGGTTTAATCCAACTTCTCCTTCCTGTTCTGCTCCCGTAGAAAAGGTCCTTCCCCAGTCAAAAAATTCACTTTATCAAAAGGACCAGGCACAGTTCCGTTCATACCTGAGAAGCAGTGATTTTCCTACCTCAGCCTCCAAAGTAGCTGGGACTACAGGTGTGCACCACCATGCCCAGATTATTATCTCTTTTGCTTAGACGAGGAAACAGGCACAGCAAGCTTGGGTAACTTATATAAATCACACAGCTCATAAGTAGTTGTGGACTGGAGTTTGAATGTGGGCAGCCCGACCTCTGGGGCCAGGCCTGTAACCATTACTCTATCCTGCCTTTTGATAACTCACGTGGTAAGTCATAAATTAGTCATGTGTCATGACTGTGAAGGCAGTGGTGACAGGGTATCTGGCTTCTCCCAACTCCTCAGACAGGGAAAAATTATCATTTAGAAATTCTGTAGAACTAGGAAAAGGATAAGAAGTCTACTATGTAAATTGTGAAAAAAGAATAAATGGCCTCTGTGGGGACCTGGGTCCCCACAGCTTTTGCCGAGATCTGCACTGAGGGGAGTTGACTGGAGAAAACACTCGGGCTCAGTTATCTCAGGTGAAATAACGGATGGGACCCACGAGAGGCAGACACTCAGGCGGCAGCATCTCAAGTACAGGCAAGTGCAGCACTGGCCAGGCTCCCATGGGTCTCTCTCTTCAATCAAAAATCATAAATCAAGTTGACAACATAATACATAAACTTAATTGGAGTTATTCAAAGCAAGGTGCCTCAAGTAATCATTAAAAATTATGAGAAGGGAAATGAAGGGAAAATCATGCAGGCACAGCATGTGATTATAACTTAAACTCTACAAATTGGGGATAAATGTTCCTACTTGCTTCAGTGATTTCTATCTATGCCTGGGCAGGACTCAGGCAGTAGTAATCTTTGGTTGCTAGGTATTCTGTTCTCAGCCACCAAGTAACAATAGGGCCGTCTGCAGCCCAGGGATCTTGGACTATGGTCAGCAAGACCCCCAGAGTCCTAGCCATGAGCCTACTGGTGCCAGACACCTTGTATAGACCACCAGGCTATTACTAGTTTTGAGGGGTGTGAGGAACTTGGACTCTGGTCAACAAGCCCTCCAGAAATGCTTGGCCTAAGCTACACTGTGAACCTGATTCCCACAGGCCTCCATAGTCTACTCCTGTGTGTTGGTGTGGAGGATAAGCTGCTTTACCACAGAGAGCCACAGGTGGCAATGGCTCAAACAAGATAGAAGTTTATTTTTTATTCCAGGCAGGCAGCTCTCCTCCACGCAATCATTCAGGCCTCAAGTGGATGATGGTCTTGCTCTTTCTTGTCGGCTCCATCCAAAATCCTGGTGCTATCTGATTGACTCAGCTTGGGTCGCTCACCCTTGAAACAATCTTAGAAGCCAGAGGTTGGGTCCTTCCAAGGGCTGAGCCTACCCCAGAAGCTAGAGATACAACCAGCCTTGTTCCAGCCACGTGGAAGGGGAATGGATGGCAACATTTTCTGAGGAGGATCAGGCTATTGGTACCAGAAAAGAAAAAAAGGAGTAATACAATATTTGTCTACCACGAGTGATCTTATTTCTTAACATCTTCAACTTTATGACTGATGAGTAAATATTGCTTCTCTAATGGAATAAATATGGTTTAAAAAAAGAAAACTCCCTGGGTCCTCTTCTCTTACTTTGCTTGTGTATCCTTTATGGCCATGTCCTTAGTGGGGAATGTGTCACTTGGAGAGGCCCCACAATCCAAAAGGAGGAAAAACTCCCAGCTACGGCCAATTGGCTTCCTAAATTGAGGCCAGATGTTCGTGCGGAGAGCCTTTTAAAGGAACCACGTGTCCCGTGCAGATCACTGGTTTCTAAGCCAGGCACTTTCTGCTCTTCAATTTCCTCATACACATGATGCTGAAGTTCCATGGTGACCTGCTGCTGAAAGGATCACCACTCCGTGATTCTGAGTGATGCCCTGTGGTTTCTGCGGGAGCCCTCCAGACAGAAAAACAACCCAACACTAGAATTAGGAAAAGATTGTTCTTCTGGAGTTAGGAGGAAGTGAAGGGCATTAGGAAGAACTTTAACTTTCAGAATGACTAACCAAATGCTAAAATTATCCAAAAAGCGTTAAGAAGGCATTGTGTTTAGAGCAAAGAGGTAGTGGTTAGTGGTTTGGCGCCTGTAGGGGGCTAGGGTGGCAGCCACATACACTGTAGCTGGTAGGTTCGAACCTGGCCTGGACCTGCCAAACAACAACAACCACAACAACAACTAGTCAGGTGTTGTTTTGGGTGCCCGTAGTCCCAGCTACTCTGGAGGCTCAGGCAAGAGAACCACTTAAGCCCAAGAATTTGAGGTTGCTGTGAGCTGTGACACTACGGCACTCTACCAAGGGTGACATAGTGAGACTCTGTGTTGAATTTAAAAAAAAAAAAGAGGGAGTAGAGATGCCTGAATTTGTTTATGCCCAATTTTTTTTGGTGGTAAAACACACATATTGAAATTACCATTTTCACCGTTTTTAAGTGTATAGTTTAGTGGTGTCAAGGATGCTCTCGTTGTTGTGCAACCATCACTACCATCTCCAGAATTCTTTTCTTCTTGTAAAACCCTGTCCCCATTAAACAATCATCATCATTCCTTTCTTACCCCCAGACCCTGGCAACCACTGTTCTGCTTTCTGTTTCTGTGATTTCGACTACTCCAGGCATCTCGTGGAATCACACAATATTTCTCTTTTGGTGAGTGTCTTGTTTCAGTTAGTGTATGTAGAACATGTTTTCTTCCTTCCTTCCTTCTCTGTCTTTCTCTCTTTCTTTCAGAAAGGGCCTCACTCTGTCACCCAGGCTACAGTACAATGGCATCAACCTCACACTCCTGAGCTCAAGTGATCCTCTTGCCTCAATCTCCTGAGTATCTGGGACTACAGGGATATGCCATTACACCTGGCTAGTGTTTTCTATTTTTTTTTTTTTTTTTTTTCATAAAGACAGAGGTCTTTATGAAAAAGCTTAGGCTGGTCTTGAACTTCTGGTCTCAAGCAATTCTCCTGCCTCAGCCTCCTACGATTATAGGCTTGAGCCATTGTGTCCAACCTACATTATTAATGGCACTATAAGTTAGTGCAATTTTTCTGGAGAAAAATTGATGATAGCTACTATATGCTTTAACCTGGAAATCCCATTGTCAGGTATTTACTGTACAGATAGAGTTCGCCAGGGTATAGTCTGAAGATGTTCACTGTAGCATTGTTTGAAATAGTCCAGAACTGGGAAGTGTCCATCATTTGGAGATCATTTGAACAAATTAAAGCACAGTATTAGTATTATAAAACTAATGCAGTTATTAAGAAGAAAGACATAGGTCTAGGTAGTGTGTATTATTTTGGAAAGACCCCCATAATATACTAACTATGTGAAAATAGGTAGAAAAATTGGCTTAGGCTTGGCACGCATAGCACAGTGGTTACAGCACCAGCCACATACACTGAAGCTGGCTGGTTCAATACCAGCCTGGACCAGCTAAAAAAAAATAATAATGCCAACTGCAATTAAAATTATCCAGGCGTTGTGGCAGGTGCCTGTAGTCTCAGCTACTCGGGAGGCTGAGGCTAAGCCCAAGAGTGGGAGGTTGCTGTGAGCTGTGACGCTATGGCACTCTACCCAGGGCAACGTAGTGAGACTCAATCTCAAAAGAAAAAAAAAAAAAAAACTGGCTTAGTATGGTTTTACCAAAGTTATTAGTATCAAAATGGAGTCACGTTTGTTAAATCCTAACAAAATGGGTCAAGGAGGCCGTAAAGAAGGAGGCTTCATGTATGTATGCCTATGGCAAGAACTGTCCAAGGAATTTTTCAGAACTGCAGTATTCCTGATCAGCCTCTTGCACAGGACACTTGCCTGATGTGACTGTTTCCACCGATCAACTAACACTAACTCCTGGGACAAGCTCCTGTAGCCAGTGATCTTTGTTTCAAAATCGCTTATGTGGACTTCTCCTTTTATTATTATTATTTCCTTTTATTGTTTTTAAAAAGCTTCCTTTTACCTCAACCTCTTTGCATGTGCCTATGATATATTATAGCACATGTAATCCAGGACTGTCATCCCCTGATACTCTGGAATAAACTCTTGGTTAAGAGAGTTTCTGTTGCTCATTTTAGGTGGACAGTCCTTTCTGAATAAATAAGAAAGCTAAAGGCACATACAGATAGATTTATATAGGCTTTTTTTTTTTTTTTTTGGTTTGTTTTTTTAAGATAGGGTCTTGCTCTGTTGCCCAGGTTGGAGTATAGTGTCATGTTCATAGCTCTCTGCAGCCTTGAACTCCCGGGCTAAAGCAATCCTCCTGCCTCAGCCTCCCAAGTAGTTAGAATTATAAGCATGTACCACCATGCCTCGCTAATTTTTTTAAGTTTTTAGTAGATGGGATCTTGTTGTGTTGCCTAGGCTTGTCTTAAACTCCTGGTTGCAAAGCAAACAGTATGTCTGCCTCAGCCTCCCAAAGTACTAGGATTATAGGCCTGAACCACTGTGTCTAGCCATATATCCTTGTGTATATCATACTGATCCGTTTCTCTGGAGTACCCTGACTAATCCACCTAACCTAAGAAATGGCACACCCTCAGGTTAGTCTTCTTTTATTGCCCAAAGCAAGTCATACAACTAAACCCAAAGTCAAGATGTGAGACCATATATTCTGCCAATGATGAGCAAAGTTTTGCAAAGTCAAAAGCATGGTGGTTATGGTGCCAGCCACATACACAGAAACTGCAGGGTTCAAACCTGGTGGGTTCAAACCTGGCTTGTGCCAGCTAAACAAAAATGACAACTGCAACAAAAAATAGCCAGGTATCGTGGCAGACATCTGTAGTCCCAGCTACTTCAGAGGCTGAGGCAAGAGAATTGCTTGAGCCCAGGAGTTTGAGGTTGCTGTGAGCTGTGATGCCACAGCACTCTACCCAGGGTGACAGCTTCAGGCTCTGTCTCAAAAAAAAAAAGAAAAAAAAAAAACATATATATATATGTAATTATGGCAACATTATTTGTAAGAGCTACAAAGTGGAAATAATTCACAATAGCTAACTAAATGGTTATGCATGAATTCAGTAAAATTCAACTATATAACAACTATAATATACTTTATCTACATGAAAAAAACCTGACAAAATTTTTTTTATAGGACAGAGTCTCACTATGTCACCCTCGGTAGAATGCCATGGCATCATAGCTCACAGCAACCTCAAACTCCTGGGCTTAAGCAATTCTCTTGCCTAAGCCTCCCATGTAGCTGTGACTACAGGCACCCACCACAACGTCTGGCTATTTTTTTGTTGTAATTGTTTAGCGAGCCTAGGGCGGGTTCAAACCTGCCACCTTTGGTGTATGTGGCTGGTGCTGTAATCACTGTGCTATGGGCACCAAGCCAACCCTAACAAATTTTATAAGCATAATGTTGGGCCAGGCATGGTGACTCATGCCTGTAATCCTAGCACTCTGGGAGGCCAAGCTGGGTAGATTGCTTGAGCTCAGGATTGAGACCAGCTTGAGCAAGAGAGAGACCCTGTTTCTAAAAATAGCTGGGTGTTGTGGTATTGTGCCAAGCACCTGTAGTCCCAGCTACACAGGAGGCTGAAGCAATAGGATCATTTGAACACAATTGTTTGAGGTTTCTATGAGCTGTGACATCATGGCACACTACCAAGGGTGACAAAGTGAGACTTCATCTTAAAAAAGGGGGGAAAAAAAAGCATAATGTTGGACAGGCTCAGTGGCTCACACCCTACTAGGGAAGGCCAAACGGGGTGGATTACCTGAGCACATGGTTTGAGACCAGCCTGAGCCACAGCAAGACCTCATCTCTAAAAATAGCCATGTATTGTGGTGGGCACCTGTAGTCCCAGCTACTTGAGAGGCTGAGGCAAGTGAATCATTTGAGCCCAAGAGTTTCAGGTTGCTGTGAGCGATGACACCATGGCACTCTACCAAGAGTAAACTCTGTCTCAAAGTAAAACTCTGTCTCAAAAAAAAGCATAATGTTGAGCAAAATAGGCTGGGCGCCCATACTTCAGTGGTTAGGGCACCAGCCACATGCACACTTGCACTAGGGCTAGTGGATTCAAACCCAGCCCAGGGTGGCTAAACAAAATACATAAATAGCCTGGCATTGTGGCAGGCAACTATAGTCCCAGCTACTAGGAAGGATGAGGGAAGAGAATTGCTTAAGCCCGAGAATTTGAGGTTGCTGTGAGCTGTGATGCCAGAGCACTCTACCAAAGGTGACAAGTGAGACTCTGTCTCAAAAAAAAAAAAATGTTGAGCAAAATAATTCTTGTGTAATCCTATCTCTATCACATCCAGAAATAGTTGGTGGCAGGGCATAGTGGCTTACACCTATAATCCCAGAACTCTGGGAAGCTGAGGCAGGTGGATAACTTGAGTTCAGAAGTTCAAGACCAGCCTGAGCAAAAGCTAGATTCCCTGTCTCAAAACAAACAAACAAACAAAAAACAACAACAACAAAAAATAGCTGGGCATTGTGTTTGGTGCCTGTAGTCCCAGCTACCTGGGAGGTTGAGGCAAGAGAATAGCTTAAGTCCAAGAGTTTGAGGTTGCTGTGAGCTGTGATGCCACAGTACTCTACTAAGGGCAAGATAGTGAGACTCTGTCTCAAAATATATATATATATATGACTGTCTCAAAAAAAAATATATATATATAAATATTTATATATTTATATATTTATATATATATAGCCAGGCAGGGTGGCTCACACCTGTAGTTCTAGCACTCTGGGAGGCCAAGGCTTGAGCTCAGCAGTTCTAGACCAGCCTCAGCAAGAGTGAGATTCCATCTCTACTAAAAAAAAGAAAAAAAGAAAAAAAAAAACCAAGCTGGGCAGACCACCAGTATTGCCAACTACTCGGGAGAATAACACAAGAGATTGCCTGACCCCAGGAGTTTGAGGTTTCTTTCTTTCTTTTTTTTTTTTTTAAAGACAGAGTCTCACTCTGTCACCCTTGGTAGAGTGCCATGGCATCACAGCGCATAGCAGCCTCTTGGGCTTAGGCTATTCTCTTTTGCCTCAGCCTCCTGAGTAGCTGGGACTAAAGGTGCCCACCACAACACCCGGCTATTTTTTGTTGTTGTTGTTGTTGCAGTTTAACCGGGGCTGGGTTCAAACCCGCCACCCTTGGGATATGAGGCTGGTACCCTACCCACTGAGCCACAGGCACCACCCCAAATTTTTTTTTTGCAGTTTTTGGCTGAGGCTGGGCTTGAACCCACCACCTCCAGCATATGGGGCCAGGGCCCTACTCCTTTGAATCACAGGCACCCGGTGAGTTTGAGGTTTCTGTGAGATAGGATATCAAGGCACTCTAGCCTGCAACAACAGAGTAAGACTATCTAAAAATAAATTGTATTAAATGGGAAATAATGTTCTTAGAACATTTAACCTATGACAGAGGAAAGACATTCCCTCTACCCACTGAGGCTTTGATACTTGATTCCATGAAATAAACCAACAGCAGGAGGATTAGTAGGAGAAAAGGTATACAATTTTATTTTAGGCACTGGGGCATCACATCAAAGAAATGTGAATATCTCTAACTCCAGGGAGATATAGAAGATTATATACTTTTTCACAGGGTATAGAAGAAAGGAGACATAGGCAACTGTAGGTTGACAATAACAATAATTTGTTTTGTATTTTCAAATAGCTAGAAGAGAAATTTGAATGTTCCTAACAAAGAAATGATAAATGTTTGAAGTGGTGGTATGCTTATTACTCTGATTTGATCATTACAACTTGTATATCGATATTAAAATATTACCCTGTAACCCATTAGTAAGTACAATTACTAGATGCCAATTAAAAATTTTAAGAAAATGATCTTAATCCTCATCGCCCATCTCCTTGTTTTTACTCTATCACTCTCTTGAACTCTGTGTTCCTCTTTTGCTCTGTCTTTGTCTACCTCTGTGTGTGTGGGGTATGTCTCTGCCTTTGTCTTATTTATTTCCCTCTCTACTAATTTACATTAGTATGGACTGATGAATACGTATTCAGTGTACCATAATATCTTAACTATCATTATGTCAACGCTCAAATTCTCCCTGATTGGACGAATGGAAACCCTTTCTAGTGGAGCCTGTGTCCTCTCACATGCCTTCATCAGTTATTTTTAGTGCTGATCTAATTTTAGAACCTGATCCAAGAGCACATTCCAAGTTCATCTTGTAACTCTCCTCTCCACCATGGAATCAGCCATTTTCCCCCCAAAGTCTTGGTTCCATTAGTGGAGAAAGGTATGTAGAAACTAAGGTTTTGGTACTATTGATATATTATTGTATTTATATAGCTGAGTGTGGTGACACATACCTATAGTTCCAGCTACTGCAAAGGCTGAGGCAGGACAATTGCTTGAGCCCAGGAATTTGAGGCTTTAGTGAGCTATGATTACACCACTGCATTCTAGCCTGGGTTAGAGTGAGACCCTGTCTCTTAAAGAAAACAAAAACTTAGGGCAGCACCTGGGGCTCAGTGGGTAGGGGGCCGGCCCCATGTACTGAGGGTGGTGGGTTCAGACCCGGCCCTGTCCAAACTGCAACAACAACACCAAATATATATATATATATATGCATGCCCCAGCCAAACTGCAACAACACCACCAAATATATATATATAGTCTTATATATACTTATATATATATATAGTCGGGCATTGTGGCAGGTGCCTGTAGTCTCAGCTACTCTGGAGGCTAGGCAAGAGAATAGCCTAAGCCCAGGAGTTGGAGGTTGCTGTGAGCTGTGACTCTACAGCATTCTACCAAAGGTGATAGAGTTAGACTCTGTCTCTAAAAAAAAATAAATAAATAAAAAGAAAACAAAAACTCAAATATATGCAACATAAAGATGTATGTTAAATATGTGTGTGTACATATAAAAAATACTGTACAAGGGCTGTCCAGGCACTATCACATCAATGCTATTTTTCATGTTATGTGGCTGGATACTCCCCACAGCTCATATATATTTACATGTGTATATATGTATATTATTATACTATGTATGTGTGTATACCTGTACATGTATTCATGTATTTACAATGATACTTTCATCCTGATACACCCAATAGTGTTTTTCCTAGCCTTCCTCCATCCCTTCTTTATAGAGCCTCCTTCCACATTAAGGATTTTCTCTCCTTGTAAAGGTTTACCCCCATGACTGTTGTCTTCCCTCGACCCTTCCTCTCCCTTCCTATGCTCATTTTTTCCCCCTATCAGTTGTGAAAGCAGAGGAACACAAAAACGGAATCTTGGATTTACTATTAAATTTTCAGGTGTGTGTCTCCTCATGGGAATGGCATCCTGATTGCCTGAATTCTGGGTGCCAGGAGCAGAAGCCCAGTCTACCCTATTAGGGCTGCCACATCATTTCATATGCAAGATATAAACATATTTTCTTCCAAGTTGAGTACAGAATTTCTTTTTCTTTCAAATAGTAGACACTATGAGAACAGGGTCTTATGTGATTTTTTTTTTTTTGTCAGCATGAGTTTTTTTTCTTTTCTTTTTTTCTTTTTTTTTTAATTTTTGCAGTTTTTGGCAGGGGCTGAGTTTGAACCCACCACTTCTGGCATATGGGGCTGACGCCCTACTCCTTTGAGCCACAGGTGCCACCCGTGAGTTTGAGCAACAAGAAATATATATATATTTCAAATTAAATTGAAATGAAAGTAATAACAAGTTGGTCATCAGTGTAGTCCTCTGGCAGTATATAGGGAAGTCTGCAGGCTTGGGAAAATGGAAAGAATGGGACCATATAAAAAAATTAGGGACTAACTCAGTCTATATTAATTTATACCAAGGATCAGCAAAGTACAGCTGTGGGTAAATCTGTTCTGTTACCTATATGGCTTGTGTAGGAACCAAGGCCTTTGGCCCCTTAAGTGTTTACTCAAAAATCACTGAAATGATGGCCAGGCATGGTGGCTCATGCCTGTAATCCCAGCAATCTTGGAGCTTGAGGTGGGTGGATCGCCTGAGCTCACAAGTTTGAGACCAGCCTGAGCACCAGAGTGACACCCTGTCTCTAATAATTGTGGGCACTTGTAGTCCCAGCTACTTGGGAGGCTGAGGCAAAAGAATCACTTGAACCCAAGAGGTTTTTTTTTTTTTTTAGACAGAGTCTCACTTTGTTGCCCTCAATAAAGTATCTTGGCTCACAGCAACCTCAAACTCTTAGGCTCAAGCAAATCTCTTGCCTCAGCCTCCCGAGAAGCTGGGACTATAGGCGTCCCCCCCACAACACCCGGCTATTTTTAGAAATGAGGTCTCACTCTGGCTCAGCCTGGTCTTGAACCTGTGACCTTAGGTAATCCACCCACCTTGGCCTCCCAGGGTGCTATGATTACAGGTGTGAGCCACTGTGCCCAGCCCAAGCCCAAGAGTTTGAGGTTGCTGTGAGCTATAGCACTCTGCCAAGGATGACAAACTGAAACTCGTCTCAAAAAAAAAAAAAAATCACTGACACAAGGCAGATTAATAAAAGAGAAAAGGCATCAAAATTATGAAAATAGGTATACATAGGAGCCTTCCGAATGAATACTCAGAGATTCGAGAGAAATTACCTATTTTTGTGCTTAGGTTTAACAGAGAACTATGTGGAAATATGATTAGACAAAAAGTCTAACATTCATAGACTGAGTGTAGACGCCCAGCAAGACCTGCTTGTTCTTAGCCTCTCTGAACATGCATTCCTTTCTTCTGAGTATGAAGTATGACCCTCTCTGGAGGGAGTTTTATGACCTATAACTCTTTCTTTCTTTCTTTCTTTTTCTTTTCTTTCTTTTCTTTTTTTTTTTTTTTAGACAAAGTGTCATTCTTTCTCCCTGGGTAGAATACAGTGGCATACATCATCACAGCTCACTGATACCTCTAACTCCTGGGATAAAGTGGTTCTCCTGCCTCATCTGGGACTATAAATGCTCACTACAATGCCCTGCTTTTTTTTTTTTTTTTTTTCATTTTTTTTGTATAGTCTCACTCTTGCTCAAGCTAGTCTTGAACTCCAGAGCTCATGCAATCCACCTGCCTCAACCTTGTAATGTGCTAGTGTTACAGGCATGAGCCACCTGGCCTGGACTGATAAATTTTATTTTTGAGACAGAGGCTCAAGCTGTCACCCTGGGTAGCGTGCCATGGTGTCATAGCTCATAGCAACCTCCAACTGGGCTCGAGTGATCCTCTTGCCTCAGTTTTTCTATTTTTAGTAGAGACAGGGTCTCGCTTTTTTGCTCAGGCTGGTCTCAAACTTATGAGCTCAAGCAATCCACCCACCTTGGCCTTCCAGAGTGCTAGGATGACAGGCGTGAGCCATCTCGCCTGGCGTGGACTGTTAATTTCTTTATGGCCAGTTTGTTTGAGACAAAGTGTCACTTTGTTGCCCTTGGTAGAGTTCTGTGGCATCATAGCTCATAGCAACCTCAAACTCTTGGGCTCAAGTGATTCTCTTGCCTCAACCTCTCAAGTAGCTGGGACTATAGGCGCCCAGCACAACACTGGACTATTTTCAGAGATGAGGTCCCGCTCTGGCACAAGCTGGTCTAGAACCTGTGACCTCAGGCAATCCACCCCCCCTCGGCCTCCCAGGGTGCTTTGGCCAGTTTTTATAAAGAATGGTTTTATGGGCTCGGCACCTGTAGTTCAGTGGCTAGGGCGCCAGCCACATACACTGGAGCTGGCGTGTTCATATCCAGCCTGGGCCTGCCTAAGAACAATGACAATTACAACAAAAATAGCTGGGCATTGTGGCGGGGGCCTATAGTCCCAGCTACCTGGGAAGCTGAGGCAAAAGAATCACTTAAACCCAAGAGTTTGAGGTTGCTCTGAGCTGTGACTCCACAGCACTCTAGGGAGGGCAACATGGTAAGACTCTGTCTCAAAAAAAAAAATGGTTTTATGGCTGGCATTTTGGAGGGAAGGTAGGTTCTGGATTTTATGATCTGCCTCAGAGAAGAGGGATTCTAGTTTCTTTCTACAGCCTCAGGGAAGAATGGGGCTGAGAGGTAGGAGGTCAGAGAAAAACCACTTCTGAGCCCTGCATTTTAGGATAGTATTTTCTGATCCCCTACAACTGTAAGCTAACAATGATTTTCATGTTTTTAAGTATTTGGAAAAAATCAGAAAAAGAATACTATCTATTTATTTATTTATTTATTTATTTAGAAATGGAGTCTCACACCTTCACCCTAGGTAGGGTGTTGTGGCATCATAGCTCACAGCAACCTTGAACTCTTGGGCTCAAGCTATCTTCTTGCCTCAGCCTTCTCAGTCGCTGGGACTACAGGTGCCCACAAAAATGCTGGGTAATTTTTCTATATTTAGTATAGGGTCTGGCTCCTTGCTCAGGCTAGTCTTGAACCCCTGAGCTCATGTGATCCATCCACTTTGGCTTCCCAAGAGTGCTAGGATTACAGGTGGGAGCCACCTCAACCACGCAGAATAATACTATTTCATAAAAAAAAAAATAAAATTAGGGTGGTGCCTGTGGCTCAAAGGAGTAGGGCACCGGCCCCATATGCCAGAGGTGGTAGGTTCAAACCCAGCCTCAGCCAAAAAAATATAAATAAATGAATAAAATAAAATAAAATAAAATAAAAAATAATAATATAAAATTCAAATTTAATTGTACATAACTAATGTTTTCTTGGAATACAGTTTTACTTATTTACATATTATCTACTGCTTTTGTTGTGCTATTGTGGTCAAATTGAATAGTTTCAATGTATGGCCTTCAAAGCCTAAGATATTTATTTTCTGGTTCTCTACAGAAAAGAGTTGTTTTTTTTTTTATGATCTATGTACAAATGACTTAATAAAAAACAAACAAACAAACAAAAAAGAATCCCTCCTGAATCTTTATTTTTTTGTTGTTATATTTTGAGATACAGTTTTACTCTGTCATCTAGGCTGGAGTGTAGTGGCATCAACTGATCCTCCTGCCTCAGCCTCCTGAGTAATTGGGACTACAGGTGCATACCACCACACCCAGCTAAAGAAAAGGGTTGTTTGATTGACGCTTGTAGCTCAAGTGGCTAAAGCGCCAACCACATACACCAGAGCTGGCGGGTTTGAATCCGGTCTGGGCCTGCCAAACAACAATGACAACTATAATCAAAAAATAGCTGGGCATTGTGTGGGCGCCTGTAGTCCCATCTACTCGGGAGGCTGAGGCAAGAGAATCACTTAAGCCCAGGAGTTTGAGGTTGCTGTGAGCTGTGACACCACAGCACTCTACCCAGGGTGATAGCTTGAGGCTCTGTCTCAAAAAAAAAAAAAAAAGAAAGGAAAGGAAAGGGAAGGAAAAGGGAAGGAAAAGGGAAGGAAAAGGAAGGAAAAGGAAAGAAAAAGGTTGCTGATCTCTAATTTATATGTCCATGCTGGGGCAGACACTCAGTTGCTTTTGTGTATGTTGTAGAGAAATCACAAATTAGCAACATAAGACTCCTTTCATCTTAGAAGTTTTAATCGGGTAGAAGTTACATTTTTGTTTAACAAATGAGTTTGAAATATAGACATAAGTTCTGGCATAGAAAATGTGCTTTGTCTGAAGGGGTCTCTGAAAAATTCCTGAGAAGCTGGCTGGATGTGGCACCTCATGCCTGTAATCCTAGTATTCTGGGAGTTTGAGACAGGTGGGTAGCTTGAGCTCATGGGTTTGAGAACAGCCTAAGCAAAAAGCGAGACCATGTCTCTACTAAAAATGGAAAAGCTGAGGCAAGAGGATCACTTGAGCCCAAGAGTTGGAGGTTGCTGTGAACTATGACCCCACAACACTCTACCCAGGGTGACGGCTTAATACTCTGTCTCAAAAAGGAAGGAAGGAAGGAAGGGAGGGAGGGAGGGAGGAGAAATGAAAAAAAAATCCCGAGAAGCTTACTGAAAATGATGTTGTCCAAGATGAGAACACAAGGATGGAAAAACAGATTCTAGGCAAGAGGCAGGAGTTAGATGTGACAGGACTATGGAAGGGAAGGATAGGGAGTCTTTGATTCTTGAGTGTGAAGTGGGAAACATTTTGGGGACAGGGTAAGGAAGAAAGAGGAGGATGGAAAAAAAAGAAAAGAGAGAATGGAATTGTTCTAAGGAGAGTGACCCATGCCTAAGAGGCTGAACGAGAGATCACTTTCTATAAACTTTGTCATGTGTGGTCTGCTTAGAGGAAACACAATGGAGGGATGTTTTAAATAGGAGAGCTTTCAGACCAAGGAAGTGTGTGAAGTTGCCCTAAAATAAGGTTGGGCATTGGAAAGTTCTTTCTGCTTCTAGAAAAAGTAGACTATGGGTACTCACTCTTTGGGGCCAAGCAGAGAAAAATTAAGGATTATGTTATTTTTTCTTTTTGCACCCAGTCTCCCACTGAAGATTACCATAAGCATCCTGTGAATGGTATAATTAATAAACCTCCTGCCAAAATATATTTATATTACATGATTTTCTCCCTTTTGCAGCTAGTCTCCTACTAAAAATTACCATAATGTCCTATGAATTGTGTAATTAGGGTGGTGCCTGTGGCTCAAAGGGGTAGGGCGCTGGCCCCATATACCAGAGGTGGTGGGTTCAAACCCAGCCCTGCCCCCCCCAAAAAAAAATTAATTGTGTAACTAATAAATGTCCTCCCAAAAGATATTTATCTCCCATAATTTTGTGTAAAACTTACCTGTAAGAATCTAGAACAACTTAATGTACTGTTTGACATCCAGAGTTGGGAGGCTAACTCTGGCTTCATATTAACTCCAGAGAACCCACATTCCTGTTTTGAGGTAAGGATGGTGGAAATGAACTAGGAGTGAGTGGGGACCAGAATTATGGCAGAAGGGGTATCCTGTTTGAGCACAGTATAAATTTGGACCAACAGACTAACAATAGTTGAGGTTGGGAGATTAAGGACCAAAGAAATATTTTACCTCATTTATTTTTTTTTTGTATTTTTATTTTTTACTGTTGGGGATTCATTAAGGGTACAAATATCCAGGTTATACTAACTACATTTGTCAGGCAAAGTCCCTCTTATAAATGTATTCCTCCCCAAAGAGGTGTGCCAAACACAGTGACCCCCCATGCCCTTCCCTCCTTCCCTCTCACCACTCCCCCATTCTTCCACCGCTCCCATCCTCCACCATGTCCTGGGTCATCAATTTGATCTCACAATTCCATTTTATTTGCTTTCTTTTTCTTTTTGAGATAGAGTCTCACTATGTCCCCCTCAGTAGAGTGCCCCGGCATCACTGCTCACAGCAACTTCCAACTCTTTGGCTTAAGTGATTCTCTTGCCTCAGTCTCCCAAGTAGCTGAGACTACAGGTGCCTACCACAATGCCTGGCTATTTTTGTTCTTGTTGTTGTAATTGTCATTGTTGTGTAGCAGGCCCGGGCCAGATTCAAACACACCAGCCCCAATGGATGTGGTCAGTGTCCTAACCACTGAGCTGTGGCCCCGAGCCCATTTTACTTAATTTTGTGTGTGTGTGTGTGTGTGTGTGTGTGTGTGTGTGTGTGATAGAGAGAGAGAGAGAGACAGAGTCTCACTTTCACCCTGGGTAGAGTGCTGTGCCGTCACAGCTCACAGCAACCTCCAGCTCTTGGGCTTAGGTGATTCTCTTGCCTCAGCCTCCCAAGTAGCTGGGACTACAGCCACCCACTACAACGCCTGGCTATTGTTTTTTTTTTTTTTTTTTTTTTGCAGTTTGGCTGGGGCCGGCTTTGAACCCACCGCCCTCAGTATATGGTGCCAGCGCCCTACTCACTGAGCCACAGGCACCACCCCATTTTACTTTTAATAATGAGCAGAATTCACTGGTGGTAAAAAAAAAGTGTATTTTTACCAGTAACATATAAAGTAATGAGCAGAACCAAAACAGTTTCCCTAGAAAAAGTATAATATATTGACATTTTTTGTATTTAAAAATGTTTCATCTTGACTTTAGTCAATTTAGTATATTTGCTCATTATAATTCCTGTAATTTATCATCTTAACTATTGTATAGTTCATAAGCATAAAGTGCATTTATATTGTTGTGTAACCATCACCCCCATTCATTCTAGAACTTTCTGTCTTGCAAAACTGAAAATATGTACCCCTAAAACACTAACTTTGCTTTATCCCATCTCCCCAACCCAAAGCAACCACCAGTCTACTTTCTGTCTCTGACATTTGACTACTCTGTGGAATAATAACAGTATTTGTCCTTTTGTAACTTGCTTATTTCATTCTCTATGTCTGCCCAATTCATTCATGTATAATATTTATCAGCATTTCTTTCTTTTTCTATTTTTATTTTTTTGAGACAGACTCTCACTCTGACACCCTGGGTCCTGGGCTTGAGCAATCCTCTTGCCTCAGCCTCCTGAGTAGCTGGAATTACATGCATGAACTACCAAGCCCAGCCAGAATTTCCTTCCTTTTAAAGTCTGAATAATATTCCACTATATGCATATACCATATTTTATTTATCTGTTTGACAGTGGACACTTAGAGTGCTTCTCCCTTATGCCTATTGCAAATAATGCTGCTGTGTACATGGATGTGTAACTATCTCTTCAAGTCCCTGCTTTTAGTTCTTTTAGGTAAGCACACAAGCGAAATTGCTAGGTTATATGGGGTTCTGTGCCCAGGTCTTTTTTTTTTTTTTTTTTTTAATTTTCAAATTCGTTAGACTCATTCTAACCTTGTATTTTATTTTATTTTATTTTATTTTTGCAGATTTTGGCTGGGGCTGGGTTTGAACCTGCCACCTCCAGTATATGGGGCTGGCGCCCTACCCCCTTGAGCCACAGGTGCCGCCCTGTACCCAGGTCTTAATTTATGGAGGTGACAAAGTGACAATAGAGAGAGACTAATACCTTTCCAATAAGTTTTTTGGCCAGGGGCAGTGGTTCACACCTGTAATCCTAGCACTCTGGGAGGCTGAGGCAGATGGATTGCTTGAGTTCGGGAGTTTGAGAGCAGCCTGAGCAAGAGTGAGACATCCCCTACCCACCCACCCCACTCCCACCCCCTCTGTACCAAAAGTAGAAAAAACTAGCCAGTAATGAATGATGGCACATACCTGTAGTCTCAGCTACTTGGAAGGCTGAGGCTGGAGGATTGCTTGAGTTCGGAAGTTTGAGAGCATCCTAAGCAAGAGTGACACATTCGCCTACCCACCCACTCCACCCCCATCACCACACCTTACCCTCACCCTCCCCTGTAGTTTGAGGTTGCTGTGAGCTTTGATGATGCCATGGCACTCTATTCAGGGTGACAGAGTGAGACATGGTTTCTTTTTTTGCAATTTCTGGCCGGGGGCTGGGTTTGAACCCAGCACCTCCAGCATATGGGGCTAGTGCCCTACCTCTTTGAGCCACAGGGACTTCCCTGAGACATGGTTTCAAAAGAAAAAAATAAAGATTTTTATTACTTACATTTCCCCAGGAATAGGGTACTCCATGCTATATTACATTCCTTTACATTAGAAGTACTAGGTTTTTGTCAGGCGACAAAAGAACAGAATGAAGGGAAAACCTAGGCCAAAGTCTTTAGTGAGAATTCCAAAGGAAAGGCAGGTCAGGTCAGAGTAAACAGTATAGGATTGGCTAGTTCAAATAATTCTGACTGAAAATACATTCTTCTTAGTAAAGTATCACAAAAATGGAAATAAATATCCAATGTACTCCATACTAATATGAAATCAATATATAAACAATTGTATGTCCCTAAGAACAATAAAACACTATTATAGTCCAGTTCTGGGGTAAAGGGAAGTGGGAGGTGGGGGGAGGACGTGAGGTGGGAGCTTACCTAATGTGCACATTGTGAGGGTGGATAACATACCCCCTGGCTAAGGGGCTCTTCTACAACCGGAACTTTACCCTGGAAGTGAGAACAATATAACTTAAATATTGAACCCTCATATTAATTTGAATACAGTTAAAAAAATAATTCTAACTTTCTTTGGTATATATAGGTGTGGTCTTTAGGGATTTGGTTTCTAGCCTAGGATGATTTGAGGGAAGGAGAAATATTGGCTGAGGAGAGTTAGATAAGGAGCTGTCTGAGGCTATGGACTGGGATTATTTAGTTGGGATGTGAAAGACACACAAGCAAATTGTTATCTTTAGGGATTAGCTAGCCTCGATAGGGACAGTTTCCCAGGGTTTTATGCAAAACCACTAAAAATACAGAAAAGAAAATTAATATAATTGGCCCTGTAATGAATGGATGCCAAATAGACAAGTGTAGAAACTAAGAAACTCCAAACATATGGTAATTATTTTTAAAAAACTCTTTGAGGAAACCACATACTGTTTTCCATAGTGGCTGCACCATTTTATATTTCCACTAATATTACATATTTACCAACACTTACGTTATTTTTAGGTTTTAATTTGTTTTTACAGTAGCCATCATAATAATAAAATATGAACTGGTATCTCTTTTTTTTTTTTTTTTTGTAGAGACAGAGTCTCACTTTATTGCCCTCTGTAGCGTGCCATGGCATCACACTGCTCATAGCAACCTCCAACTCCTGGGCCTTAGGTAATTCTCTTGCCTTAGCCTCCCAAGTAGCTGTGACTACAGGCACCCGCCACAATGCCCAGTTATGTTTTTCATTTTTTTTTGAGACAGAGTCTCACTAAGTCACCCTCAGTAGAGTGCTGTGGCATCACAGCCTCAGCCTCCAAGGGCTACAGGAATCGGCCACATTGCCTGGCTATTTTTTGTTGTAATTGCCATTGTTGGTTACCTGGCCCACGTCCGGTTCCCACTCACCAACTTCGGTGTATGTGGCTGGTGCAGTAACCCTGTACTCTGGGAGCCAAACCTCTCATTGTGGTTTTGATTTTTTTTTTTTTTTTTTTTTTTTTTAAGACAGAGTCTCACTCTCTTGCCCTAGGTAGAGTACCATTCATGGTATCATCATAGCTCACAACAACCTCAGTCTATTGGGCTCAAGCAACCAACCCTCTTGCTGAGACTATCGGTACCTACCATGATGCCTGGCTAGTTTTTCTGGATTTGTTTTCTGTTTGTTCGTTTGTTTGTTTGGCTTTTGAGAGAGAGTCTCTGTTGCCTCTGGATAGAGTACAGTGGCATCATAGCTCACAGCAACCTCAAACTCCTGTTCTCAAGCAGTCCTCTTGCCTTAACCCCCCCCCCCCCCAAGTAGCTTGGGAAAAAGGCATGTGCTACCACATCCAGCTACTTTTTCTATTTTTAGAAGAGATGGAGTCTCACTTTTGCTCAGGTTGGTCTCAAACTCCTGAGCTTAAGCAATTCACCTTCCTTGGCCTCCCAGAGTATTAAGATTACAGGCATAAGCCATAATGCCTGACTGTGGTTTTGATTTTCTGTTTCTTTTCTTTCTTTTTTTTTTTTTTTGTAGAGACAGAGTCTCACTTTACTGCCCTCGGTGGAGTGCCGTGACGTCACAGGACTCACAGCAACCTCCAGCTCTTGGGCTTCCGCGATTCTCCTGCCTCAGCCTCCCAAGCAGCTGGGACTACAGGCACCCGCCACAACGCCTGGCTATTTTTTGGTTGCAGTTCGGCTGGGGCTGGGTTTGAACCCGCCACCCTCAGTATATGGGGCCAGTGCCCTACTCACTGAGCCACAGGCACCACCCTTGATTTTCTTTTTCTTTTTTTGCTACAGAGTTTCAAGCTTTTGCCCTGGGTAGAGTGGTGTGGCATCACAACTCACAGCAACCTCCATCTCTTGGGCTTAATTGATTCTCTTGCCTCAGCCTCCCAAGTAGCTGGGACTACAGGCACCCCACAATGCCTGGCTATTGTTGTTGGTGTTGTTGCAGTTGTCATTGCTGTTTTAGCTGGCCCAGGCCAGGTTAGAACCCATAGCCTCAGTGTATGTGGCTGGTGCCCCACACACTGAGCTATGGGCACTGTCTATGGTTTTAATTTTCATTTCCCTAATAATTGGTGCTTTGAGCATCTTTTTATGGCTTGTTGGCCATTTATGTCTTTTTTTTTTCCCCCCCTGTGGTGTTAGATACCACAGAAAGTATGCACAGACTATGTTTTCCCCCTGCTAATCAGTTTTCATTAGGGTTTGTGTATTTAGTATTTATTTTGGATTAATATGAGGGTACATATGATCAGATTACATTGTTTGCATTTGTAAGGTAAAATCCAAATTGTAGTTGAATCCTTTAGCCAAGAAGTGTGCCATATACTCCTACATATACTCAATAGGTGGGAACTTATTATTACAGAACCCTCTACCTCCACACCTTCTTGAATTTAATTATTTTTTGTCTTGTATGGACTCATAGTTGTTAATTTACTAGTTTCAATTTGGTATTAAATACAAGGGATGCTTCCTTTTCCATTCTAGAGATACTTTCCTATGGAGAATGCTCTCCAAATTCATCCAGGTAAATATAAAAGATGGAAAGTCTTAATTGTTTTTATGACTGAATGGTATTCCATGATATGCATATCCCACAGTTTATTAATCTATTCATAGGTTGATGGGTACTTGGGCTGTTGCCACGTCTTTGTGCTGCTGTAGGGCTGGGTGAGCTTGGGAGCAGAGGTGGGTGGATTGCCAGAGCTCACAGGTTCAAATCCAGCCTGAGCCAAAGTGAGACCTCGTCTCTAAACATAGCTGGGCATTGTGGCGGGCGCCTGCAGTTCCATCTACTTGGGAGGCTGAGACAAGAGAATCACTTAAGCAAAAGAGTTTGAGGCTCAGCACCCGTAGCACAATGGTTATGGCACCAGCCACATACACTGAGTCTGGCAGGTTCAAGCCTGGCCCAGACCAGCTAAACCATGGTGGCAACTGCAACAAAAAGTAGCTGGGTGTTGTGGCAAGCCCCTGTAGTCCCAGCTACTTGGGAGGCGGAGGCAAGATAATCACTTAAGCCCAAGAGTTTAAGGTTACTGTGAGCTATGATGCCATAGCACACTACTGAGAGCAAAAAGTAAGATTCTGTCTCAGAAAAAAAAAAAAAATAGTGTGATCCTTTTGTAATTCATAAGCATGATGATTGGGTTTTCATGCACATGGGTGAGATGTGCCTCCCGCAAATCTTGTTATGACGTCGGCACATTACCTGTCTGACATGAAAAATTAAAAAAAAAAAAGAGTGTAAATGTCCTTATGATGAGATTATTATTATTATTTTTGAGACAGAGTCTCACTCTGTTGGACCTAGCTAGAGTGCTGTGATTTATAGCTCATAGCAACCTCAAACTGGAGGGGTCAAGTGATCTCATGCCTCAAACTCCCAAGTAGCTAGAAAAATAGGCATATACCACCACACCCAGCTAGTTTTTGTTTTCCTTTTTTTGTTTTTTGTTTGTTTGTTTTTTTATTAAATCATAACTTTGTACATTAATGCATTAATGGGGTACAATGTGCTGATTTTATATACAATTTGGAGTGCTTACTTCAAACTGGTTAATATAGCCTTCACCTCATTTAATTATTTGTTGTGTTAAGACATTTATGCTCTACTCTTAATAGATTTGACACATACACTTGCATTTTGCACAATAGGTGAGGTCCCACCAATGCCTTCCCTCTACCCTGCTTCCTGTGTCTCGTCTCCTCCGTCTGCTGTTCTCTCCTTCATTCTGGGCTATAGTTGTGTTTTATCATTTTATGAAAGTGTGGGTGATTATGTATTAGTTTCTTTTTCTTTTCTTTTTTATTTTTTTGAGACAGAGTCTCACTATGTCTTCCTCCGTAGAGTGCTGTGGTGTCACAGCTCACAGCAACCTCAAATACTTGGGCTTAAGTTATTCTCTTACCTCTGCCTCCCAAATAGCTAGAACTATAGGCACCTGCCACAACACCTGGCCATATTTTTTGTTGTACTTGTCATTGTTTAGCAGACCCAGGCTGGGTTCAAACCCGCCAGCCCCACTGTATGTGGCTGGTGCCCTAACCACTGAGCAACAAGCTCCAAGCCTATATATTGGTTTCAAAATAGTATTGAGTACATTGGATACTTTTTATTCCATTCTTGAGATACTTTACTAAGAAGAATATGTTCAGCTCCATCCATGTAAACCTAAAAGATGTAGAGTCTCCATTTTCTTAATGGCTGCATAATATTCCATGGTATACATATACCACAATTTGGATTAACAAATTGTTTTCTTTTTTTTTTTTTAGTACAAATGGTATCTCACTTTTGCTAAAGATGCTCTTGAACTCTTAACCTCAAGCAATCCACCTGCCTCAGCCTCTCACAGTGCTAGAGTTACAGGTGTGAGCCACTATACCTAGCCAAAACAATCTTTTTCTAGCTTGGCACCTGTAGCTCAGTGGCTAGGGTGCAAGCCACATACACTGGAGCTGGTCAATTTGAATCCAGCCCGGGCCTGCCAAACAATGACAACTACAACCAAAACATAGCCGGACATTGTAGCTGGCACCTGTAGTCCCAGCTGCTTGGAGGCTAAGGCAAAAGAATCGCTTAAGCCCAAGAGTTTGAGGTTGCTGTGAGCTGTGATGCCACAGCACTCTACTAAAAGCGACATAGTGAAACTCCTCTGTCTCAAAAAAAAAAAAAAAAAAAAAAAAAAAAATCATCTTTTTCTTCTGGATAGATTCCTAGTAATGGAATTTCAGGTACAAAGAAAAGGCCTACATTTGGATCTTTGAGGAATTTATACATCTTCTTTGAAGAACTTTCAGTCAATTCATTTGCTCATTTTAAAATTTGGGCAACACCATTTGTTGAGTAGGGAGTCTTTCTACCAAGGTATGTTCTTGTTTGGTTTATCGAAGATTAGGTGGTTGTAAGATGTTAGTTTCATTTCTTGGTTTTCTATTCGATTCCAAGTGTCTAATGTCTCTATTTTTGTGCCAGTACCATGCTGTCTTGACCACTGTGGCTTTGTAGTACAGACTAAAATCTGGTATGCTGATGCCCCCAGTTTTATTTTTATTACTAAGAACTGCCTTAGCTACACGGGGTTTTTTCTGGTTCCATACAGAACACAGAATCATTTTTTCCAAATCTTGAAAGTACAATGTTGGTATTTTGATAGGAATGGCATTGAATAGGTAGATTGCTTTGCGAAGTATAGACATTTTAACAATGTTGATTCTTCCCATCCATGAACATGGTGTGTTCTTCCATTTGTTAATATCCTCTGCTATTTTCTTTCTTAGGATTTCATAATTTTCTTTATAGAGGTCCTTCACCTCCTTTGTTAGGTATATTTCTAGGTATTTCATTTTCTTTGAAACTATGGTGAAGGGAGTTGTGTCCTTAATTAACCTCTCATCTTGACTGTTATTGGCATATACAAAGGCTACTGACTTGTGGACATTAATTTTATATCCTGAAACATTACTGTATTTTTTCTTTTCTTTCTTTCTTTTTTTTTTTTTTTTGCCGTTTTTGGCCGGTGCTAGGTTTGAACCCACCACCTCCGGCATATGCAGCTGGCGCCCTACTCCTTTGAGCCACAGGCACCACCCACATTACTATATTTTTTGATGACTTCTAGGAGTCTTGTGGTTGAGTCTTTGGGATTCTCTAAGTATAAGATCATATCGTCAGCAAAGAGGGAGAGTTAGACCTCCTGTGTTCCCATTTGGATTCCCTTTATTTCCTTGTCTTGCCTAATTGTATTGGCTAGAACTTCCAGCAATAGTAAAGGTGACAGAGGACAGCCTTGTCTGGTTCTAGTTCTAAGAGGAAAAGCTTTCAGTTTTACTCCATTCAGTAAAATATTAGCTGTGGGTTTGTCATAGATAGCTTCAATCAGTTTTAGAAATGTGCCACCTATGCCTATACTCTTCAGTGTTCTAATTAGAAAAGGATG
>CAUYPK010130823.1:0-13127 GCA_963574355.1 Loris lydekkerianus | reverse complement strand
ATAATTCTGACAGTTAACGTTCTGGTGTCTCTCTCTTGTTTTCTGCCTCTTTTACTATCTGAGTTATCTCAAGAACTTTGTCTTCTACCTCTGAAATTCTTTCTTCTGCATGGTCTAACTTGTTGCTGATACTTTCCATTGAATCTTTAAGTTCCTTAATTGACTGCTTCAGTTCCTTCAGCTCTGCTATATCTTTTCTATATTCTTCATATCATTCATCTCTTATTTGATTCTGTTTTTGGATTCCCCTTTGGTTATTTTCCACTTTATTAGCAGTTTCCTTCATTGTTTCCATCATTTCATTCATTGTTTTCATAATGTGTATTCTAAATTCCCTTTCTGTCATTCCTAACATTTCTTTATAGGTGGAATCCTCTGCAGTAGCTACCTTATGGTCCCTTGGAGGGGTTGTTCTGGACTGGTTCTTCATGTTGCCTGGAGTTTTATGCTGATTCTTTCTCATGAGTAATTTCTTTTATCTGTTTCCTTGCCCTAATTTTCCTTTCACTTCCTCTTGCTCTTTAAGTTCCTGTGCCTGTGGACTCAGCCCCTGGGGAAACTGAGAGGCTGGATAGGCCCTTCCGGTCTCTTTTCTCCTTTTGATCCTCCCCTGCCGTGAGCGCCCTCGGGGACCTTGGCAGCTGCAGCCTCTGCGGATCCATTCCAGAAAGGGTGCATGGCTGTAGCTCTGGGTGCGACAGGGAGCATTCTAAGAAGTCACTTTTCAATCTTCCTGCCTCTTTCCAACTCAATCTTTGAGATGTCCAGAACTTCAGAAATTCCTTTATTCTTCCAGCAAACATCTACTCAGCCCCTTACTGAGGTTGCTAGGCCATTACTGGGATGTTCAAGGTGGAGGAACCATATTCGGCGAGAGTCTTCCTACTTGTGGGGACTCTGCAGAATGTCGAGCTGTTGCAGGGTATCACATGGAAAGGGCATGTGTTAATGTCAGTGTGTCTACTTTTATCCTTCATGGTGCTTAACGTTTTATTTCCATACTTGTCTCTTTATTACCTTTTTTTTTGTTTTTTAAGAGATTTCCTCAGTCTTCACCTTCAGTTCTATGATTTATTCTCCAGCTATATTTTGCTTGCTATTTGTCTCACCTAGTATTTTTTTCTTCAAGTATAGTATTTTAACACCTAAGCTAGTTATAACATTTGGCTCTCTTTATGACTTTTTCCCTATTTCCTGTTACCAATATCTTTTTGACAATATTGTTTGTGCTTGCTTTAAATTCTTAATTTGGGGTGGCGCCTGTGGCTCAAAGGAGTAGGGTGCCAGCCCCTTTTGCTGGAGATGGAAGGTTCAAACCCAGTCTTGGCCAAAAAGTTCAAAAAAAAAAAAAAAAAAAAGAAAATTCTTAGTCTCTTTTTTTCTGACATTTCTGCTTGATATGGTATATATTCTTTGGGGTGTGGTTTTCTTTCTTTCTAACCTTGGGTATTTTAAAGTGTGAGCTGATGCTCCCTTGGAGTTATTAGGCACCAGGTTACTCTTCTTGAAAAAGAGTTAGGTGACGAGATCCAGGGAGTCGTAGGTATGAGAACTGGCATCAACAACCCATCTGTTGGCTCTCCACTAGCATTACTCTGGCAGGGGTTCTCCTGTGAAGCCTCTGAAAGGGGAGAGAGATGGCAGCTATCTTATGTTCTCTGCCATCCCTTATTCGGGCTTGGTGAGTAGGACTGGAGGAGTGTATGTTCAGGGAAGCTGGTTAGCATCCTCTGCTTAGTGTGCGTTATTGCTGCTGCCTTCTGACTTTCAGTGGTTATGGGACAAGCGGTGGTCCAAAGGAAACAGGAGAGAGAGGGAGATCAGAACCTGGCAGTACCCTCTTCACCTGCTGTTCTGCCTTTGCTGCCTCCTCAACCAAAGACCATGAAGGCCTTTCCTCTCTCCAGGGGCCTCTCACGGTTTTGAAGATTAGGTGGCCTTCTCTTTTCTGTAGTTTCCCCAGGGCTAGTCTCCAGGGAGTCTGTGGCTGGTGCCTGATCAACATCTTGTCTATACTTCAGGGGGTGGGAGTGGGGGACATGTTGCCAAAAGCTTTTGAGTTTTGCTGTTAGAAAATTAATCTCTATATTAGAGTGCAATAAAACCAGTGATGGAGATCTGGATTAATAGTTTGTGTGTTAAAATGAGATGTATTTTCTGTATAAATGATTTACTTGTTAGTTGAGCCTAAGCTTGAAGAAGTGGCTGTTTTACTTTGCTTTTATTTATTGTTTTTTCTAAATATGTTTATTCTTAGTTTCTTATTTTTGGGAGTGAATTTTTGAATTTTCACTGGGGAATTTCAAGATGTTTCAGCAAGAAAGGAAGCTAAATGAGGCCAGATAGGAGAGCAAATTGTTATTATTTAAAGCTTATGGGCCACCCTGAATATGCCTAATCCTATTTAAGAAAATAAAACAACATGATCCCTTCTATTTAATAGCTAACATTTTCAGGAAATACATACCACATTTCTATGTGTGCTTACTGCACACACTGCCAGTATTTAAACTTGTTTAGTTTGAGGAATTTCCTCTTATTAGTTTTGGTTCTATTTTTTATGAGTTTTTTTTAAATGTAAGAATAGAGATTATGAAATGTCATTGTATATGCTCATATTGTGTTGAAAGGTAGTAACTGAAACACGGCATTTATCCTGTGATTTTTTTTTTAAAAGCAGGTTGGACAGAGTGTTTGTTATTTTGCAACTGTTAGTGAACAAATACTCCTCTAGTGAACAAATATCGGCCAGGATGGTAGCTAGCCAATCTACATTTTTATTTCAGGCTAAAATCAGGGAAATCAGTTTAAACTGCAGCACTCAAGATTTATGTTAACTAAAAACATACCAAAAATGTTCAATTTTAAGTTAGACAAAAAAAATTTGTGTTTTTGTTTTTTTTTTTCTTTTTCTTTTCCCTTGCCATTCTGCCAGAAATTATATGTGTAAAAGGCATCTGCTGAGATGCAGTAAGAATTCTCAAAAAATGCTGATGGGTATCTAATTTCTGCTGACCAGGAAGGACACTTATAGACACAGCTGTAACTGCTTCCACTGCCTCCTCACATAGACCAGTGGTTCTCAAACTTCAGCATGCATCAGAACCACCCAGGGAGTTTCTTAAAACAGAGTTTGCTCAGCCACACTTCTAGAGTTTCTGATTTAGTGCTTCTAAGGCAAGACCTGAGAATTTGCATTTCTTTTTTCCTTTCTTTTTTTTTTTTTTTTAATAAGAGGAAGGGCTTTTATTCACCAGCTGGGAGCTCACGGCAAAGAAGAATTCCAAATGGCCACATTTCCCGACTGGTTTGGTTTTTTCCTTTTTATCGACAGTCAAAAAGTTCCACCCCACAGCTACCCTTCTCATTGGCCAGTTTGAATCAAGTGGGAGATGCTATTCCAGCCTCTATAGAACTACAGGATTTCACAGAACTTGGAAATTTCCAAGTTCCAAGAAGTTAAGTTTACAAATTCCCAAGATCTGAGTCACCATGGAGAGGACCCTGCAGGTGTGTCCTTGTGGTCTCCTTGAGAAGACCTGTTCTCACCCTTCTCAGGTATCCTCTCTCATTTCCCTTTTGAAATTCCAATATATTTTAATTTGGGGTCTCAATATCAGCTTGCTTCTGCAAGTGCCAATAATAATTAATTTTTAGCACTGACGTTTTAGGGACTGTGACTCTTCTAGGGTTCTCTACTCAGGCTTTAATAGTACCCTGGTGGTGGGCTAATATACATACTTTTTTTACTTTTTCATGTGTGACATCCCCCCCCCCCACCCTTTTCCCAAAGTCCAAAGTCCAATTAAGTCAAGTTTTCTCAGGCTTCAGCCATGTGTTGACCAGCCTGCTCCCAGTATGTGGTTGGAGCAGGGCATGTTGACTGTCTTAAAAGTTACCTTTACTTTCCAAGGGACATGAAGCCATATTCAGACAGCTGTGATGATTCCAGGTGAGAATTCTTTCCATCTTTGCTGCTGTGCACGTGGTCAGGATGATGGTATAAAGTCCTTTCTACCTTGGTTTCAGGGGGACCAGTTTCTCATTCTGGACCTAGACTTGGTCCCCTTGATCCTTCAGAGAGAAAGGATGTACAGACACAAAAGACTGAACAGAATGCAGTTAATTACCCCAGTGGAGATTTTCCTTGCTACTCTTTCTAGGGTTTTTTGTCTATTCAGTTCAGTCTTTCCAAGTTCTTTTAGGAGTTCCTAAAAGAACACCCGTAGCAAGGCCTGTATCCAATTAAGCTTTGCTTCCTAGCAGAGTTTACCATTTTCTGTTCTTATGGTCCTGTTCAGGCACTTAACCCTGTCTAAGCTTTGAGGCCTATACGTTATTCAAAGCTTTAGCTTATTATTTGCACTAGTTCTGTTATGAAGGCTAGCTCATTGTCAAATTTAAACCAGAGTGGCAACCTAAACCATGGGACAATTTCTCTGGGCAATACTTTTGTTACTTCAGGAGTCCTTTTTATCCTGGTGGGGAAGGCTTTTACCTATTCCAAGTCTGATAGACCATCACCAGCAAGTACTTATTCCCTCTAAACCTGGGCATTTCAGTAAAGTCTACCTGGAAGTTCTCAAAGGGCATTGGCTCCATACGACTGGATTCCTGAGGATACCATCAGTCCTTGGTGCGAGTTCAGCTGGTTTGCAGGTGACACACTGTAGACTGACAGTTTGGGCCAGGGCTGCCAGGTGGGAGATGTAGAGGTACTGACCCAGGAACTTCATCAAATACTTCTGTCACCATGGTGGCTCCTAGAAGCTGGGGGACTGCTACTCGTTCATCTGGCATCTTTATCCATTCTGCCTCCATTTCCTGGCTCCTCTCTGCTGCCAACTATTCCTTCTCTTCCTGGGAGTAGACAGGTGACTCCAGAACACAAGGGATGAGGGGAGCCACTCACGACACCTGATACGGTCTGGATGCAGCCCTTTTTGCCTCAGTACCAACACTAGTGTTCCCTTTAGTGGTGGTGGAAGCATCTCCTTGATGTCCACAACAGTGCATCACTGCCACCTTCCGGGGTTTCCACACTGCCTCTAGCAACTGGAGTATCTCCTGCTGATACTTGATGTCCTTTTCCCCAGAA
This sequence comes from Loris lydekkerianus, assembly GCA_963574355.1. NCBI lineage: Eukaryota > Metazoa > Chordata > Mammalia > Primates > Lorisidae > Loris > Loris lydekkerianus. Next base: position 8,029 of record CAUYPK010130823.1, on the reverse strand, counting down.
TTTAATTGTCCCTTCTCCTTGTACAATGCCCTGCATACTTGGAGAGTCAGAAAAGCATTCACATTTTTCCCTTGACTTAGTTCTATGGCTCAAGTCAAAGCAATTAACTCAGCCTTCGGAGCCAGTGTTCCTTGGGGTAGGGGCTCAGACTCTACAGTTTCTGTTAAGGTAACTACTGCTTATCCAGCCCGCTGCTCACCTTGTGCTGTCATGTAACTGCCTCATTCTACATACAAGTCCCAGTTTGCAACTGTCCAAGGCTGGTCAAGCAAGTCAGGTCTACTAGAATACACATTATCTATAACTTCTGTACCGTCAGGCTCAGTCTCTCTTCAACTGACTGGAAGGAGTGTGACTGGGTTCAGGGTATTCTTGCATTAAAGAGTCGAAAATGTTTCTTTGTGTTCATTAAAGTGACCACAGAGTGTGGTGCTTTCACTCTGAGATCCTGCCCTAGAGTCAGCTTATCAGCTTCTTGCACAAGGAGAGCAGTAGTGGCTACAGCCCATAAGCATGGTGGCCATCTTTTGGCCACTCCATCCAACTGCTTAGAGAGGTAAGCTACAGGTCTTGGCCAGGACTCCGCCAGCCGGGTAAACACACCTATAGGCATCTTTCCTCTCTCTGAGATATACAGAGTGAAGGGCTTGGCCAAGTCCGGTAGCCCCAATGCAGGTGCATTTATCAGCCTCATCTTTAGCTGGGAGAAGGCATGTTCCTGTTCTCCTCCCCATTCTAAGGGCTCTCCTTCCTCTCCTTTAGTTGCCTCATACAAGTGCTTAGCCAAGACAGCAAAGTTGGAGATCCAACTGTACCTAAGAATTCCTGAACCTGCTTTTGGCTAATGGGGGTGGGGAGACAATTAATAACCTGTTTCCATTTCACACCTAGATACCCCTTCCCCTGCTGGATAGTAAATCCTAGATAATGTAGTGGCAAATCTGGGCCTTTCATTTGGACACTTTATAGCCACATACCTCTAGATGTCATAAAAGATAGTCCAGGCCTCAGGCATAGCCCTCCTGGGTAGGGTGCCCTAAAAGGAGGTCATCAACATATTGGAGCAGCACACATTCTAATTCCTCAGCTGGGAATTTCTGGAGGTCACAAGCCAGTGCTTCTCCAAAAATCATGGGTGTTTTGAACTTCTGTGGCAACCTGGTCCATGTGTACTGGATCGCAATTTCCATGTCTGATCTCTCCACTGGAAAGCAAATAGCCTCTGGCTTCCCAGAGCCAGCCTTATGCTGAAGAAGGCATCTTTTAAGTTCAGGCAAGGGCCACTTGGCTTCTGCTGGCAGCAGACTCAGCAGAGAATACGGATTAGGCACATTAGGATGCAGTGTTACAGTTACACCATTTACTGGGAAATTCTCATTTTAGGTTTCAATTTTTCCTGAGGTATCTATATAGACATAGTAGATAACATTTAATACTGCACAAATTTTTTCCAGTGTAGCCAATAGGCAACCTTTGTTGAGTCTTAAGGCTTTAGAGTAAATATGACTATTGTATATTATACTCTTTGGCCAGTCTCTTAGTCCCATTTAACAAAACAAATCAATTTAGTAAAATAGTTTTGTCTTCTTTTATGAGTTGACAGTAAGACAAGGCTGGGATTTAATACAGGTGGGCCACAGCCTCTTTTTTCTTTGAATCATTTTTCTCTCTCCAATTTCTTTCTTTACTAAAGACTAATTGTAATACAACTAACTTATTTGCCAAAATAAACTGTACCTTCAGGATGCTGGGTCTGATTATTTGCATAAAGCACAGTAAGAATAATTATTGGCCATCTAAGCTCTTTTTTCCTTTAAAATTGGCTTTGTGGTTCAGCGCCTGTGGCTCAAGCAGCTAAGGTGCCAGCTGCATATACCTGAGCTGGCGGGTTTGAATCCAGCCCAGGGCCACCAACAACGATGGCTGCAACCAAAAAATAGCCAGGCATTGTGTCAGATGCCTGTAGTCCCAGCTACTTGGGAGGTGGAGGCAGGAGAATCGCTTGAGCCCAGAAGTTGGAGGTTACTGTGAAAGATATGCCATGGCACGCTACCCAGGGTGACAACTTGAGGTTCTGTCTCAAAAATAAATAAATAAATAAATAGATAAATAAATAAATAAAATTGGCTTTGTTGTAACCTTTTATAAGGAATCTCAGGCTGGACTTCAAAGCCTTTCAGAGCCTAGGTTTCATCTGTGCCATTAGATACCTGTATGCATTGGGTAAATTCCCCTTCTCTTGAGATCCCCAAACACATTTTGACTCCTGGGCCCATCAGCAAGCAACCTTCATTACTTACTACAGATCAGGAAATGTTACTGATGGGCATCTGGCTAGTTTTTCAAAGGTTGTTTTTTGTTTTTTTGGTTTTTTTTTAATTGGCCTTATAAAGTCAACCTGAATTCCTTAATGCAGTCTGGACACCTCTGGAAATGTTATTCCAGCCAAAGCCTTGGTAAAATAACCAGTACCTTCATCATGTCCTATAGAACAAAACAGATTCTTATTGAACTTATGCAAATAACTGTATTGTCAGAAACTAAGAATACTTACAAATGGCTTTCAAATTCCGGAGAAATCAAGGAGAGAGGAAAAAAAAAAATACATGTTTCAAACTCTGCTCATAAGTACATACATTGCTTGAAAAGCTACAAATAGCTTAAAAGACAGAAAATGGTTTTCTTGACTTCTGGAAAACAGAACACAGACAGAATCAACAATATTTTGAACAAAAAGTCGTAACAAACTAGCCCAGTTCCACGTAACTGATTTCTCTTTACTAAAACTGTAGTGGGACCCCCAGATCATACCTTGCCTTAGCTGTCTCCTTGTGTAGATATCTGTTCCTGCATGCCAGTTCCTCCCAGTGTTTGACTACTTGAAGACCTGCTGAGGGGGTCCTTTCTTTGCTCAGTTGAGGCATTCACACAGGGAGGCCAAAATGCCTCCCTGGTGCGCTCAGTGGTTCACATCGCCCAGGCCATTTAGGGGCTTCCATTTCCCTTAGCTCTTTCAGTGAAAGGCTTACCACTATCAATATATAATGAATGTGCCTTGCAAATAAATCTCTCTCTGACATGTAGAAATTTGAAAGAAAATGTATTACCTATTTTTTCTTTATTTTTTCCTAATATATTTATAACCAACACAGAAAAAAGTTCAAAATCTAGAAACCAGTAAAATAAAACTGAAATGTATGCCTCAGCGTATGATTGTGTATTCTTTTTTTTTTTTGCAGTTTTTGGCTGGGGCCGGGTTTGAACCTGCCACCTCCAGTATATGGGGCCAGCACCCTACTCACTGAGCCACAGGCACCGCCCAGTGTATTCTAATTTTATATAATTTCTATTCTTAGAAAGGCATGAACTTTAAGATTTGGGAGAGCAGCCTTTCTTTTGCTTTTTTTCTTTGATGTTAGTAGATTTAGGAAACAAATCGTTCATTCAAAAAAATTTACCATATTTTTTGGGATACAGAAAAAAGTTCCTTAAGGAGCTCAAAGCTCTGAGCTCACCCTTCTTCCAGTGTGACTTAGTATCACTTCTGAAGAAGGAAGCTAAGGTCTTACTTTGTGACTATGTGACAAATGTATGACTCATTATATTTATGTTTTTACGCTTTAATTAGGAGAAAGTTACTAGATAAGTATTTTTAAGCAAAAAAAAAAAAAAGTTATTGATTAGTTGTATAATAAGAATAGCCACAAATCATTTCATCCATGTATGCATGCCCTTGGCAAAATGAATAAATGGTCTTCCCATCATGAGGTGAATTTTGTTTCTCCAGCTAGTAAATCTGCCCTTGGTCATGTGACTTGCTTAGCCAGTGGGGTCATTAACAAATATGCTGCAAGCAGAAGCTTGAAAAGTGCTTGCGCTTTAGGGCTTTCTATCTAGCTGCTCTGGAACTCTTGAGATAACCATGGAGGTGAACCTGCCAGATGAAGAGAGACACATGTCATCCCTGTTGCCCCAGGTAACATATGTCAACCACCAAAGATAGATCTGAGGCTATCTTAGACCATCCGACTCCAGCTGAACTGCCAACTACCTGTATAAATGTGGAAAGGAGCCAGCAGTCAGCAGACCCAGACCAAAAGAACTGCCCATTACAGAGTGTGTGTTGGATTCTTTGCTACCCACAGAATCATGGAAAATAATAAATGTTTTAAGTCATTACATTTGGGGGTGCTTTATTATGCAGCAAAAGCAAACTGATACCACAATATTTTTAAATCTCTTAAAACTTTTCAAAACTTAATTTAACCTGCTGCAACTATAGGGTTAGGATGAGTTCAGAAAGCAAAAGTGTAATCTTAAAATGTAACTTTTCTTATGACTAGCTGTCAGTACTATTGACTCTTTAACCGAGGATTTAAGTGAATTAGCTGGTAGAGATCTTTATTATCTCTAGTGCAAGGTCTGAAATCAAAGCTGATAAGGGATAGGATTCTCATTTAGTAGCAGGATAAAAGAACAGCTGATTATTCCAGCTTTTATTCTTGTTCTGACTAATACCATCAGTCAGTGTTTACTTAAGGAGTGGTCAGTAATTATTGCCTTTCAGTTCAACAACAGGCTACTTTTTAAATACAAAATTACCAATCTGAGTTATACCCACCATCTGTTTGTTCATCACTCAAACACACCTTCTCTCTGTGCAATGGCTCCAAGGGATGTGTTCTAGAAGTGACAGTTCAATGCCTGGCTGCAAACCCAGTGTATGCCACAGTTGTCTCCTGGCTGTCTCTCTCACCTGCCACTCCTCAAACCATTGTAATCTGGCTTCTGCTTTTACCATTGTACCGAAATACTTCTCTCCTAGGTCCCAAACTCTGTGTTGCTAAATCTAATGGATACTTTTCAATTTCTATTTCAACCTTTTAGCATCGTATGACATTGTTCATCAATTTCTTCTTCTTTTTTCTTCTTTCTTCTTTCTCCTCCTCCTCCTCCTCCCTGTGTTGCCTGGGCTTGAGTGCTGTGGCATCAGCTTAGCTCACAGCAAACTCAAACTCCTATGTTCAAGCGAACCTCCTACCTCAGCCTCCTGAGTAGCTAGGACCACAGGCACCTGGCACATGGCTAATTTTTTTCCCATTTTTAGTAGAGATGGGGTTCTAGCTCTTGCTCAGGCTGGTCTCAAACTCCTGAGCTGGAGTGATCCTCCCTCGCTGGCCTCCCAGAGTGCTAGGATTACAGGCGTGAGCCACCATGCCCAGCCATCAATCCCTTTTGAAGAGTGCTCCACCCTCCCAGCCCAGCCCCAGCTTCTGTTGTACCACTGTCTTCTGGTTCTCTTCCCAACACTCCGACCACCCTGCAAGCTCCTTTGAGGGTTCTTTTGTAAATATTGCTGTTCCTTCAGGTTATGTCTGGGCCTGCCTTCTAATCTTACCCTCCACACTCTTCCTGGGCAATCTCATCCCTTACTTAGCTTTGCTTATCTTGTGTGTGTTAATCTCCTCGAAACTAGTGCTCCTGTTGAAATCTCTCCTGAGCATCACAAATCCAGCGATCTATTGAACAGCTTCCCTGAGATAGCTCTCGGGCACGGGCTTCAATCTCAGCACATCCCCAACTGCAGGCTGCGTCCTCGGCCCCTGCCCACTCCGCCTGCGGGTCCCTCCCCTCCAGCAGCTGCAGGTCCCTGGTGACTCGCGAGGGAAACTCAGGCTCGTCTTTGACTTCCTCTCTCCTCTCCTGCCAACCTGGGTTCATTCGCAGGTCCTGTCAGCTCCGCCCCTTCAGAGTACGGGAAAGAATCCAGTCTTCATCTGCACAGCCACGCTTCCATTTCACCCACCCTCAAAGGCTGTCATCTCTTGTTCGGATTATGAAACGGTTTTATAACTGGTCCCCTTGCCCTGGTCTCGTCCCTTCCCTTCTATTTCCCATACAGCTCTCAGAATTCTCAGACAGACCTTCTTAGGAGACACACCTGGTTGGAGAATTCTCTTGTGTTACAATCTAATGGTTCTCCGCTTACCTTATAAAAACACCCCCACGGTTCATTACTTAAATCGGGGACTGCTCCATAATGTGCCCAACTCTATTTCCTGCCATTCTTCATCACTGAGCCAGCCTGATTTCTTCTGGGGCTTCATCGCTGTGCTCCTCTCCTCCGAGCATTTGAATGTGTGGTTCTTTCTGTCTGGAACCCTGCCTCCCCCATCTGGCTAGACTAACTCAGTTGTTCGCTCAGGATCCAGCTCAGGTGATCCAGGAGGCGCCTTCCTGGTCTGGAAGAACCCCCTCGAGCAATTCCAGGGATTTCTTCCATCAGCGTTTTCTGAATTAGCTGCCTTTCCCTGCCAGGCAGGACTGTGTGGGATGTAACTCATCTTTAAATCGCTGGCAGCTACCACGGTTCCTGGCACCTCGTCGCCCATAATAAATAAGTTTTTGCCTTGAATTTAATTAGCTATTGGAGTTATTTTCAAGTCACCTATTTCTTCTGGCAAGTCAGTCTGAACATTTCACTTATGAAATTATTTCATGTATTGTTTAATTTAATTGTATGTATTTTTACCCCGTAATGTTATTTTAGGTAATGTTATTTTTTTACTAGGATAAGGGGAATTGCCTTTTATTCTTCTGAACTTACTACTTTTTTGTTTTAAAATATTTTTTCCTTTCAGTCCATTTAGATTGTGTGAAAATGGTTGTTTTATTTATTTATTTATTTTATTGTTGGGGAGTCATTGAAGATACAAAGAACCAGGTTACATTCATTGCATTTGTTAGGTAGAGTCCCTCTTATAATTGTGTCCTGCCCCCAAAAGGTGTGCTGCACACCATGACTCCCCACCCCCTCTCTCTTTCCCTCTCTCTGCTCTCCTCTTCCCCTACCCCCAACCATGTACTAGGTCCTTAATTGGCCTCATATCAGAATTGAGTACATAGGATTCTTGCTTCTCCATTCTTGTGATGCTTTACTAAGAATAATGTGTTCAACTTCCATCCATGTTAATATAAAAGATGTAAATTCTCCATCTTTTTAAATGGCTGAATAGTATTCCATGGTATATATATACCACAGCTTGTTAATCCATTCCTGGGTTGATGGGCATTTAGGCTGTTTCCACATTTTGGCAATTGTAAATTTAGCTGTGATAAACAGTCTAGTGCAGGGGTCCTCAAACTTTTTAAACAGGGGGCCAGTTCACTGTTCCTCAGACCATTGGAGGGCTGGACTATAGTTAAAAAAAAAAACCTATGAACAAATTCCTATGCACACTGCACATATCTTATTTTGAAGTAAAAAAAAAAAATGAAACAGGAACAAATACAATATTTAAAATGAAGAACAAGTAAAGTTAAATCAACAGACTTACCAGTATTTCAATGGGAACTATGAGTCTGCTTTTGGCTAATGAAATAGTTAATGTCCGGTTCCATATTTGTCACTGCTAGTCGTAACAAGTGATGCAAGTGTGCATCAGTTAGTCTAGATCTGGCTGGAGATTTTAGATGTTTCATTCTGGAAAAAGTCTGTTCACAGACATAAGTGCTACCAAAGATGGTTGCCATTTTGAGTGCATGATTCCTGAGATTAGGGTATGTCTCAGAGGGGAGAGATACGTAGAAATTAGGAAGGCTGCTTGACTTGAATGCATCTTTCAGAGTCACAATTCTGCAGTTCAGCCAAGTCCATTTGGTAAATCATATCCACATTTTCAATGTCAATAGAAAATGGGTTATGAAAAAGCTGTATGTCCTGTTCATGGAGATGAAGCTCTTTAAATCTAAATTGAAACTCCTTTTGCAACTTTTCCAGTGAATCCACACGTTTTGTTTGGGAATGCAACCAATGGTTTTTTCGCTAACAGATTTTGAGTTGTGGGGAGATGGCAGAAATTTTCTTCCTTCACTTGTTTGATGAGGAGGCCTAATTTTACTTCAAATGCTTTCACATGTGATTGCATATCACAGATGAGCTTCCCCTTTCCTTGAAGTTGCACATTGAAACCATTGAGTAGCTCTGTTAGATCTGTCAGAAAGGCAAGATGCCATTTCCATTCTGCAT
>CAUYPK010130821.1:0-12159 GCA_963574355.1 Loris lydekkerianus | reverse complement strand
CATGGGGCACCATACACTGGTTTTATAGACCATTTGACATATTTTCATCATACTGGTTAACATAGCCTTCCTGGCATTTCTTTAGTTATTGTGTTAAGACATTTATATTCTACATTTACTAAGTTTCACATGTACCCTTGTAAGATGCACCTCTTTCATGTTTACATGGATGGAGCTGGAACATATTCTTCTTAGGAGTATGCATTTTCATGTCCCACCCTAGACTTGTTGAATCAGAAACTCTGGAGCTGGCACCTTCCAGGTGATTTCAACGTGTGCTCAATTTCACGAAACAGTGGTCTAAATCAGCCAGCTCCTCTTGAAAGTTTTCATGGGACAGACAGATAAAGCCTTGAAGAGGTTAAATGGAATAAAGACTTCATTCCATTTACTCAATTTAGAACCAAGTTACAGGATTCTGCCTGTAAATGTTTTAAGGATCAAGCACAAGAGATTCGTGGAAGAAAAATAATTTGAACAATGAATGCAATATAGAAAGACAAAGAAAAAAGGGAGGATTTAGTACAGATATCTACAGGCCAACAATAGGTAAGTAGGCATTCAACAAACAAATAAATCAACATTTTAAATACAACTTAATAGAACCCCCGATGTGAGCAACACATATTCTTTCCTAGGTGCAAGAAAAGCAGAGAATGAAAGGGCCTTCAAGAAAACAAACAGTGAATAATTTCCCAGACTCCTGTGATTCTCCCTCATGACCACTTATCCTGATGCCGTGGAAATTTTCTGGCTATTGCCCTCATTTTTCTTGGGAATGAAATAGAATGGATTTAGGCCACGGAATCCTTGTATCCCGTCTTTCACCTGGGAGTGGGGGTCTGGAGAAGGAGGCTGCTTGAGCCATTCTCCATGTGTGAGTCCTTGCACGTGTGATTACTGGTTAGCAGCAGCTGCTGCAAAGAAAATAATTATTTTCTAGAAATGGAAACCTATTTCCTCCAGGGATTAATCAAGATAAAAGCAATCTAAATCCCATTAAAGCACATTTGATCAATCTTTCCCTTTGTGTTCCCTGACTATGGGGAAGCTGATTGCCTCAATCCCTCTCCATCACCACTTCCTGCAGCCACACCAACTCCTCACCTCTCTTTATGTCCAGCCACAGAGGGAAGGCTTTTCTCAAAAAGTCAGAGTTACATCTCAGCACCTGTAGCTCAAGGGGCTACAGCACCAGCCACATACACCAGAGATGGCAGGTTTGAATCCAGCTCAGGCCTGCCAAACAATGACAACTATAATCAAAAAGTTTCTGGGGGGCAGTGCCTGTGGCTCAATGGAGTAGGGAGCCAGTCCCATATGCTGGAGGTGGTGGGTTCAAACCCAGCCCCAGCCAAAAACTGCAAAAAGTTTCTGGGCATTGTGGTGGGCACCTGCAGTCCCAGCTACTTGGGAGGCTGAGGCAAGAGAATCACTTAAGCCAGGAGTTAGAGGTTGCTGTGAGCTATGATGCTACAGCACTCTACCCAAGTTGACAGCTTGAGGCTCTGTCTCAAAAAAAAAAAAAAAAAAAAAAAAAAACAAAGTCAGAGTTACCATGCAGTCACTAGCTAATCTTGGTGAAAGCTGGTATTGAGGCTATTGAAGGTAAATGTCGCATAAATGAAATGCCATGGGCAAGAGGACGGTTGTGAGAGTAACAATGAAAGGAGGCCATTCCCTCACTCCACTAGATGACTCACTCCTATTTATTTTCAAGGAGTTATTTACAACAGCTAACCCAGTACTATAGGCCCTTCTCTTTTTTATTGGATGAATCTAGTTCAAGTTAGAGTAGCATTTCCTATGTCTAAGACATTGTGCAGATGCTATGGGAAATACATAAAAAGTTTAAATAAACAAGATGGAATCTTGCTTCTAAAAAGTTTACCATGCAATAAGTGAAGGGACTTAATCTACAAACTGGAGCCAAATGAAATGAATAGTAAACAGAAGTCTGAAAGAACACTATTGGGGAAAAAAAAGAAATGCCTTCTAAAACTGGGAGAATTAAGGAAGACTTCCTGTAGGAGTTAGCGTTTGAGCTGGCTTTGAAAAGGAGAGATTGGGGAAATGAAAATGGAGATGAAAAGAGAGGAGAAAGGCAATCCAACTGGAGGGAACAGAATGAAAAAGTCACAAAGTCATGCAAATCTATATCATGTGTAAAGTGGTGATGTAACAAGAAACAGTGGGTGGAAGGAGGAACAGAGAAGTGAGGCTTGGAGTAGCAGGTGGGTTCAGACTAGGAAGAGCTTGAATGCTGTAGGTTTGTACTAACCTGGAAACAGCAAGGAGTTGTCCTCTTACAATTTGTTCATGAGAATGTAAATAATGAACGTTTTTGCACTGAAATGAGAGGGTGAGCTTTAGTACGATAATCTTTTCTCCTATAAAATCATTTTCAATCTACCCTATTCCAGACCAAACTTCCCATTTTTACTGTGTAATAAAAGGTTTCTGTTCCTCGGCACCTCCCCCCATTAAAAAAAAAAAAAAAAGCTTGGGAGAAACAGTGTCGAGATAGAGGCTTCTCTTATTATTTTCCTGTTCCATTTGCTATAGGAAGAGTATTCCTTTTTGCATCGTAATTCACTTCAGAGAAACAAATTAGTCTCCAGCTGTTGCAAAACAAGAACGTGATTCTTGGAAATGAAACCATTATAACAAAATTTCATTATATGGAGTTGGAGCAGTATCTGACCTTCCTTCTCATTTATATGAACTGAGTCTCCAACCTCAGGGATTCAGTTTCCATGTGACACTCCTTCCCCGTGTAGAAGGCCCGGTTGCTAAGTCACAGAGAGAGCATGACCTAATGCTGTTTTCAAAAGATCAATTTTTGTTTATCCACTCTTGTGTCTGTGTCCTTCTAAAATATAATACAAACAAATCCTTCTCTATCAGAATCTGTATGAGGGCCAGTTCGTTCCCACTGACAAACTCCAGGGCAACATTAAAGTTGAGGGCAACTTTATGTGGCAGAGCAAGGGGTCATAATTGACACTGCAAGTGGACCTAAGTGTATGTATATTTCAGAGAAGTCCCTGAGACAAGATGGGTGCAATCAAATAATCAAATATGAACAGAAGTGGAGATCCTTAGAGGTGTTGGGGTCAGGAAATACATAAGGTTCTACTTTTAAAAGATACATCATTACTTGGTGGTAGTGTTTGTGTGTGTGTGTGTGAGAGAGAGAGAGAGAGAGTGTCAAACAGCGGCTGTATGATAACCAGGCATGGAAATGCCAAGAGTTGATGGGAAAGATTTCAGAAATTTCTGGAGAAATGGCCTAGAATAGAGAATCTAGGTGAATCAGTTGGTCTTCGGGGAAGTTTCTAAAACAGCGGTTCTCTAATTCAGCTGAATATGAGAACCATCTGAGGAGCTTTAATAAAGCTCTCTGCCCAACCACACACTGAAAATGCAAGTGAAAATTGGTGTAGCTGTTTTTGAAAAGCTGTTTGGCAGTATCTGCTAAAGCTATGTGTGTACACTTCCTACAAGTCAGCAATGTCACTTCTAGTCAAGTACTTGAAAGAAATGCAAACATGCATTTGACAAAAGATGTGCACAGTGATTTTCACAGCAGCTCTATTATAACAGGTCAAACCTGAAAACCAACCCAATGCCCAAGGCTATCCTAAGTAAGCAGTAATGAGAATGAACTAAAACTGCCCATGTGAGTATGGATGACTCCTGAAAACATGCTGTTGAGTGAAAGAAGCCAAACAAAAACTACAAATTGTGTGATTATATTTATTTATTATTTATTTATTTTTTAAAGACAGAGTCTCACTTTGTCACCCTCGGTAAAGTGCTGTGGCATCACAGCTCACAGCAACCTCCAGCTCTTGGGCTTAGGTGATTCTCTTGCCTCAGCCTCCCAAGTAGCAGGGACTACAGGCGCCTGCCACAGTGCCCAGCTACTTTTTTTTGTTGTTGTTGCAGTTTGGCCGGGGCAGGTTCGAACACTCTACCCTCGGTATATGGGGCTGGTGCCATACTCACTGAGCCACAGATTATATTTACATGACAAATTTAAAGATATAACTAATCTATGGTATTGGACATCAGGATAGTGATTATCCCTGGAGATCTGGAATTGAAGAGAAGGCAAAGAGAGCTCTGAGATTCTAATAATATTCAGTTTTCTGATTTGGGAGCTTGTTCACACAGAGGTGTTCACTTTCTGACAATTAATTGAGTAATGCACTTAGGTTTTGTTCATTTTTGGCATATTCTGTTGCAAAATAAAAACTTAAAAATATTCCAAAAGGCATCGTATTGGCAAAAGGGTAAACACACAAACCAATGGAATACAATAGAGATGCTGGAAAGAGATCCATCAAATACAGCCAACTAGTCTTCAATCAGTGAGCTAAGGATGAGGAGTCTCATAGAGAAAGGATCATCTTCCACAAACAATAGCAGAACAACTGAAAATCTACATGGCAAAAAAAAAAAAAAAAAAAGAAAGAAAGAAAGAAAAAGAAGAAAGAATTTAAAGGCAAACCGTACATTGTTCACAAAAATTTACTCAAACTATAAAATCTCTAGAAGATAGCATAGGAAAAAATGTAGATGACTTTGGGCATGGTGATGATTAAGTACTATACCGAAAGCATGATCCAGGAAAAAAAAACATTAAAAATTTTGACTTTATTAAAATTAAAGTGTTTTATTCTATGAGACACCATATATAAGAGAATAAAAAAACCAAACACCGGAGACAGACTGAGAAAAAATATTTGCAAAACACATACCTGATAAAGCACTTGTATCCAAAATGTACAAAAGACTCTTAAAACTCAACAATAAAACCAAAGCATCATATTAAACATTAGAAAAATTCCAATAGAGGGGCATCCCACCATATGCCTGACCAAAACTGTTAATGTTGGCAAAGATAAGGAAGTTCTGAGAGATGGTCTGAGCCCCGAGCAGCCTAAGGAGATATGATGAATGAACATAATGTGGTAAGCTGTTTGAGACCCTGGAACAGAAAAAGGGAACTTTGTCAGAACTAAGGGAATCTGAAAGAAGTATGAACTTTAGTTACTAAAGTCCAGTGTATCAACAGTTAATTGTTATTAATAATAAGTTATTATTAATAATTATTAATATAATAAATATGCCATATTAATGTCAGATGTTAGTAATGGGATAAAATGGAGGGGGTGACGGTATATAGAATCTGTACTAGCAGCTCACATTTTTTTTTTTTTTGTAAATCTAACTCTAAAAATAATGTACATCTATTAAAAATAAATACTCTCAAAATTAAAGCACATTAATTTTTTTTTTTTAATCTCAAAATTCAGGCTGTAATCCAGACCAATAAAATCTAAATCTCCGGTGTTGAGATCCAGGTATCAGTAAGTTTTAAGCTCTTGGCTGACTCCCACATGCAGCTATGGTTGAGAACTACTGTACTAAAGTCAGTTTTGCTGCAGCAGCAGACCTCAAGACCTATGTGATTGATTCTTAACCTTTTTTAGCTAGTGAGCACCTTTGAAAATCCAATGAAATCTTTAGCCATAGTTTCCAGGGAGAAGAATGTATATATGCACATCACCATATTTTGTACACATTAGGGGATTCAGAGGTCCCTGTGAGCCTATCCACAGACTCCCACATTCCTCAAATTAAAAAAATTAAAAAAAAAAAAATCTGCTTTAGGTTGTGAACGTTGTGAAGTCAAGAACTAAAACTTATTTATCTTTGTATCTCTGGAATCTAACATATGCCATTTGGTGAAGATAAAATTTTCAGAATGGAGGGTTGGAAGAGGAGAAGAGCTCTACAGAGAGGCAGGTGCAGTAGAGAAGAAGGGAAGAAGGCTTTGTCCATTAAATAGACAAGTTCAGCTCCAGCATGTCAGGAGGCGGCAGTAACTGAGGGCTGGCTAGAGTGGTTGTTTAGAGGGCTCTCATAGATGCTTAGAGAAGTCAAGAGAGACAGAGGGAAAGGCCAGTCTCATATGTCTGGGCAAGCAGAGGTATAGATTTCTGAATTTCAGAGTGGCGATTTTAAGGGGATGCCAAAAGCTGAAGCTGCCAGTTCACAGCACCGTTTTGCACTTCATTCTGGATGTGGTGGTTGTAGGACAGCCTGCTTCAGTTTTAGCTAGAAGGAAGTTGCAGTTGATGAGTACTGAAGATAAATGCTGCCTCTAGCCAGTGAGTCCCAGGCCCCTGTGTAGTGTTTGGCAAATAGTAGGCAACAGATTAATGTTTTCGAATAGAAGGAGAGACAGGTAAATATACAAGCTTCCCTTTCTCTGTCTTTTGCCTCCCAGTTTAACTGTCTAATATTATTTCAGTTTACCTTTCTACTACAGGATAATAAAAATATTTCTAAAAAGAGAAAAATAGGCAGGTAGCAAGGAGAATTAAAAATCTATTAAACATTAACATTTGCTCAGCAGTGTGTATAGTACTTTCTATACACCAACCCATTAACTAGCCGCATTTTCCAGATGAGGAAAATTAGACCCCAAATCCTTAGTACTTCCCAAGATCACACACCAAGGTAGCACATGGTGGAACCAACACGAGGGGCTCCGTGTGCACGTGCTTATTCCATATATATAATAATTGCAAAGGTTTTTGTAGGTCTTACAGTGTATTGGGACTGTAAGTGCTATGCATATGTTAACTCATTTAAATCTCAGCAATCTTATAAGGAAGGTACTATTATAAAACTCTCCATTTTACAGGAGGAATCTGGGGCAAAGAGATGTAAGGTAACTGGCCCAAAGCCACACAGCTAATAATGGCTCGAGGTTTTGAGTCCAGCACAGTCTGGCTTCAGAAACCATGTTCTTCAATCACTGTGCTCAACTCAGGGTGACTGTACATCATTATGGCTTGTGTGGGAGAGGCCGTGTTTATGTTTGTTGTCTTGGAACAAATGTTAATAGCACTCTTTTCTACTTGCAAATGTACTTGGATTGGATAATAATTACATGTCAGCTTCTTACCAAATGGTACTTTTTTATTGAAGATGCCAGCCCTTAATCATAATTGACAAAGCAAGTGCTTAATCTTTGGATTTCTAGCTGGAATGAAATTTGAACTAGCCAGCTTCTACCTATGTTCTGTACATTGGCTTCAATAGAGCAAGTTGTGTTGATCAGGAAATGTCATTGCAGCTGTCACTGTACAGCTTTGGCAAGCTCTCAGACATGTAACCCAAACCTCAATGCCAGGTGTCCCTAAAAGAAATAATCCTAAAACAAAAGTTCTATTATTATAAACCCATATCATATTTTTAGCTGAGGCTATAGTCAAATAAATTTAACACCTGTTTGTTTTGTGTGTAGCTAGTAAGCCCCCTTTTTCCTTCACTATTCTGAAATTGCACAAGTAGATTTTCAAACAACGAAGTAGAGGAGGGTCACCTTTCTGTATAGTAAATTTTCTCATTGTTAACTAGTAATCCAATATATTGAATATTATCTCAGCCTAAGATATTAGAAAACTTTGTCAGATAATACATTTACCTCTTTTCTTGTTTTTTAATTATTATTTTTATAAGCATGTCATCAATTTAATGCAATAGTTTATAAAATAATATTAGTTATTCTCATTTAACTTGAGAACAAAGTACAATATGGCTATGGAGAATGTCTTCTGTTTGCCTCAGAACTCTCATCCTTCACCTTGCCCTGTGCCTTGGGAAGCTGGCCCCTTGGATTGCATCAACAGACTGGCTTGTGTTCTGTCTTCCAGATGTTTTAGCTGAAGAGAAGCACTTGCAAGAGATCTGAGGTCAGGGTATTTATTCCTCCAGCACCCTCCTCATCATTGTTTGCAAGGCTAATCATGGCTGTGGTGCCTGCCTAGAGTCCTGCGATGGGTTTGGGCAGCCATCCCATTCCCTTGGCCTTTCAGGCATGGAGTGGTCACAGAAGCAGTTCTTGTTAGCACTGGGATACTGCTTTATCATCTACTGGTTCTTCAAAAAAGAAGCAAAAAAAAAAAAAAAAAAAAAAAAAAAAAAGAAAAGAAAAGAAAAGAAAAAGAAAAAGAAAGAAAGAAAAAGAAAAGAACATCTTGCTGGAATTTTTGTCCATATCCCTTTTGTAAACTCCCCTCAAATTATTTAGTATGATGTGCCATTTGTTTTTTGATGGGACCCTGTCTTATACAATGGCTAAGGCCAGAACCCTGAGAAGATACATCCTTCTATATCTTCCTCATACTCTGTGATAGGACCAGTCATCCATACAATCACCCAGGCAGGTTTTCTGCCTTGGCCCAGCTTTCTTTTTATTGTGTTTCTTCTTGTAGTGAAGTCACCATCCTCATTGTTTCTGCTATAATCATGTAGTGAAGACCTTTCCATCCTCTCTTGCCCTCCAGCCACCTACCAATTCTTCATGTGACTGTCAAAGTGATGTTTTCAAAAATAAAGTTGGATCACAGTACTTTAGTGTGTAGGCTCTTCTGCCGGTTTTGGTGGCTCTTAAACTCCAAATGCCTTATTATCCAGAGGTCCTGCTGGCTCTGGCCCTGCTTCCTCCACCCTTAGGCCGTCTAACCCTCCCATTTCTAACCCACAGCAGTCTCACCACAAGTCTTCTCTTGAGTTCTCCCAACAGCTCATGCTTCTCTATCTTAGGGCTTTGCCCTTGCCAATCTCCTGCCTGGAATATTGGTCTCACCTCCCCTCAGTGGTACCACTTACCATCTTCTTATTTTTTATGTCCCAGGTTTAATAACTTCTTCTGAGTCTGGTATTTCTGATCACTGTATCTAAGGTTCTCTCCTATTACTATAATTCCTCCCTTAAAAGCTTTGTTCTTGTTCTAAATGGTAACTGTAGCATATGGAATGTTCAAACTTTTCTGTTAATCAGGACATTAAAAGGCAGTTCTGCTAGCACTGAAAACATTATATCTTCCTCTAGAGTTTGTGTTCATTTATAATGGAAGAGTGACCTGTGATTTAAGAAAGAAAATTTAAGACAAAATGAGGGATTTTAAAATGTTGAAAGAGGAAAGAGGAGCAAGATGGCAGCCGAGTAACAGCTTCCTTGCAACTGGGCGTGATGAGATTGGGAAGAGAAGATTCCAGGCATCTCTGGCTGGTGGGATCTGCTCAGAAACATCCCTTTGGGGAAAAAAGGAGTCAGGGAGAGACTACTGGAACCCATGAGGAGGACAAAAGTAGTGGAGAACTGGCAAGTGGTTGCATGTGTCCATTCAGTCTAATCCTGCTAGCAGCTGCAAGTACAGCAGCAGTAAGATTGCAAACTGGAAAGACCCACTTAGTTAAACTACCTTGGGAGAACTCAGGTGCAGAGGACTTTAAGTGTTGTCCAAGGCCCCAGATTGTTCCACTGAGTTGGATGGAGCTAATGGTGCTCAGCTGTGGGCTGTGCGGAGACATTGTGGGAGAACTGTCCTGGCAAGCTCCGCCCTCAGGGTCACAGAGCAAGGATCAGGCAGGAGCGAGTAATCTAGAGACTGAGCAGCCTAGAAGTGCGGATACAGACGTCTTATAGCCTTGGCCCACAGGGGCATAGACTGAGA
This sequence comes from Loris lydekkerianus, assembly GCA_963574355.1. Classification (NCBI taxonomy): domain Eukaryota; kingdom Metazoa; phylum Chordata; class Mammalia; order Primates; family Lorisidae; genus Loris; species Loris lydekkerianus. Next base: position 2,618 of record CAUYPK010130821.1, on the reverse strand, counting down.
CCAGTTTTGCACACTGGGTAAGCGGACAGCCACTTTAGGAGTGATCCCAGTGACAAGTGCTTTCCTGGGAAAGCTTCTGCTTAGCCAAGGTTAACAGTTTAAAGTGCTTTTTAAGTGGGCTAAGGAGAGGTTTAGGTTCTCCATCCTGCAGTGTTTGAGAAATCAGCAGAGGCCTCCAGTCTCCATCTCATACAGCAGTATCAGCATTGTGATTAACATCTCATACCCCAGAAGATCACCTCTTGCCCAGTCAATATTCAGCAAGATATATATACTGCTTTGTTTGGGGTTTTGAATTTTTTTTCTTTTTAATTTCAACATTATCCTCCTAGATTTTTCTTTTTTTTCTTTCTTTTCTTTCTTCATTTTTCTAGTTTAAATATAATTTTCCATTGTTGCCTTCTTTAACAATTAGAACTTCATTTTTGCTAGTGTTTCTATATCTATTATTTGCTTTTTCCACCAATTTTATCCTGTGAAGTTTTCTGTTTGCTTGTTTTAGTTTGATTTATAGCATTATTGTCTTTCCTCTCTACTAGGTAGAGGTGGGATTCTGTGTCTGAACAGGCTGGCAAAGAGCTGCTGACCTCAAGGGAACCACCCAACCTGGCACCCCCAAAGGTTGTAGGTTTTTAAGGTTGTGTCAAAGTACCCTACTATACAACCTACATTTCTCCTGTCTTCCTCTTTTTGAGCCTCTCTTCTTTTTGTCAATATTCCCTTTTGCTCAACCCCTCTCCTTTCTCTCTCTCTCTTTTTTATTTTTAAAAACTTTTTCCCTTTCTTACTCTTCAATTGTCTCATCCTTCTGGTCCTGTACTAAAAGGACTCATCAAAACCTTAGGCCAGAGGCATGGTAACTTAAAGAGCAAGAGGAAGTGAAAGAAAAATTAGGGCAAGGATACACTCATGAGGAAGAATTAGCAGAAAAATCCTGGCAACATGAAAAACCAGTCCAGAGCACCCCCACACCCCAAGGGACAGTGAGGTAGCTACTGCAGAGGATTCCACCTATAAAGAAATGTTAGAAATGACAGAAAGGAAATTTAGGATACAAATGATGAAAACAATGAAGGAAATGATGGAAACAATGAAGGAAATTGCTGAGAAAGTGGAGAATAATCAAAAGGAAATCCAAAAACCGAATCAAATAAGAGATGAATGATATGAAGAATATAGAAAGGATATAGAAGAGCTGAAGAAACTGAACCAGTCAATTAGGGAACTTAAAGATGCAATAGAAAGTATTAAAAATAGGTTAGACCATTCAGAAGAAAGAATCTCAGAGGTAGAATTAAATTAAAGAGGCAGAAAAACAGAGAGAGAAAACAGAACATTCACTGACAGAATTATGGGACTTTATGAAGCATTCAAACATATGAGTTATAGGTATCCCAGAAAGGGAAGAAGAATGCCCCAGAGGAGTGGAAACCATACTAGAGAATATTATAAATAAAATTTCCCAAATATCACCAAAGATTCTGACACACTCCTTTCAGAGGGATATTGAAACCCAAGTTGCCTCAACTCCAACAGTGCTTCTTCAAGACACATTGTGATGAACCTGTCCAAAGTCAAGACAAAAGAAAAAATTCTTCAAGTTGCCAGGAGTAAGCACCAGTTGACCTACATAGGCAAATCCATCAGGGTGACTGCAGACTTCTCTAATGAAACTTTTCAAGCTAGAAGACAATGATCATCTACCTGTAATCTACTTAAACAGAACAATGTTCAGCCCAGAATTCTATATCCTGCTAAGCTAAGTTTTAAAATTGATGGAGAAATTTAATCATTTACTGATATACAAACATTGAGGAAATTCACCACAACATTACCAGCTCTACAGGAAATACTTCAACCTGTTCTACACACTGACCATCACAATGGATCAACAGCAAAGGAAGAACTCAGAAATTAAGGGATAGAACCTAACTTCCACACTGATGCAAAAGATAAAACAAAGCAATGGAGTCTCACAAAACAAGAGGAATAGAACTCTGCCACACTTATCAATTATCTTAATACATGTTAATGGCTTGAATTCCCCACTGAAGAGGCATAGATTGGATTAAAAAACACAAGCCATCCTTTTGCTGTCTGCAGGAAACCTCACATTAAAAGACAAATTTAAAACTTGGAGTTAAATGTTGGAAGACAATTTTTCAGGCAAAAGGAATTCAGAAGAAAAGAGGGGTTGCAATCTTATTTTCAAATACATGTGGCTTTAAAGCAACTAAAGTCAAAAAAGACAAAGATGGTCACCTTATATTGGTCAAGGGAAAAATACAACAAGAAGATGTTTCAATTCTAAATATTTATGCACCCAACTTAAATGCTCCCAGATTCTTGAAACAGATCTTATGCAGTCTGAGCAATATGATATCCTATAGCACCGTAATAATAGGGGACTTTAATACTTCTCCTACAGAGCTGGAAAGATCCTTTAAACCAGGGGTGGTGAACACGCGGCTAGAGCTGCATGCGGCTCCCGGCCAAAATGAATTTCGGCTCTTTGCCTCTTATCATTATTTTGTATACTGTGGCTTTTTGCCAAGTTTGGATTTTGTTATGCTGCTTCTGAGGAGGGACCTCTGAGGAGCGATCTCCGAGCGCGTAGT
>CAUYPK010130819.1:0-80111 GCA_963574355.1 Loris lydekkerianus | reverse complement strand
GTCTTGTTCAGCTCACTATTCTTTCCACTCTCCCCACCCTGTTGTCGAGCTCACACCCAGGGCCCTTGCTTCAGTTGCTGCGTTTTCACTTCTGCAGTGTTCACTTGGTTCTTTACACCCTCTGTCTCCTTTGGGCGTGTTGTGGGTTGTCTTTCTCGTTTAGTTGGGGGTCTTTTTCGTTCTTGCTATCACAAGTGATTTTTGATTGAAACCTACAGTACTTTTGCACTGAGACCCTGGGTCTTATGAGACAATTTAGTTCATGAGCTCATTCTAGAAAAAGTGCTGCTGACCTCACTGTTGAATTTCCTTCAAGTGCCGAGTCTACCCTTCAAAGCAGTTTTTCTATAATGAGTTTGTGACCTTAATTGTCAGGCTTCATACAATAACAGCTCCGATGGCCATTCCAGAAAAGAATTCCAAAATTGCTTTGAGGTGGACTAGGTGCTGGTGTCAGTGCATAACTTCCCAAGGGGTCACCTCGAAGGTGACCACAGTGATATTCAGCAGTAAGATATGTGGCACTTTTTCTAGGAGAACCTGACTGTTTGACCTTGCACATAAGCTTCTGTCTGGGCTGGCTTTTGTTTTTTTCTTAAGACAGAGTCTCACTCCGTCACATGGATAGAGTGCCATGGTGTCACAGCTCACAGCAACCTCAAACTCTTGGGCTCAAGAATTCTTACCTCATCCTCCTGAGTAGTTGGACTACAGGTGTCCCACAACGCCTGGCTAGGTTTTCTATTTTTAGTAGAGATGAGAGTCTTGCTTTGCTCAGGCTCGTCTCAAACTCCTGAGCTCAAGGAATGCACCCTCCTCAGCGTACCAGAGTGCTGGGATTATAGGCATGAGTACCTGTGCTCAGCGTTGGCCTAAGTGTTAAAATCTCACCCCCGTCAGATGTATCTCCAGGAATGAGGGCAGAGCCCAGCTGTGCTGAGGAGGCCCTGGGACAGCTCAGAGCTGCGCTGGGAGAGCTCAGAACATCCATGACAGACCCCACCCGCTATGACGGTGAGGACACTGGTGCTCATGTTTGGTTTCAGGGTGTGCAGCCTGTGGTTGGGGTGATGGTCCTGTATGTAGTTCTTTTTTTTTTTTTTTTTTTTGAGATAGAGTCTCACTTTGTTGTCCTTGGTATCCTTGGTAGAGTGCTATGATGTTGCAGCTCACAGCAACCTCAAACTCTTGGGTTCAAGTGATTCTCTTATCTCAGCCTCCCAAGTAGCTGGGACCACAGGTGTCCACCACAACATTTGGCTATTTTTAGAGACGAGGTCTCACTCTGGCTTAGGCTTGTCTCGAACCTGTGAGCTCAGCTAACCCACCGATCTTGGCCTCCCAAGTGCTGGGATTGTAAGCATGAGCCACCTCACCTGGCCCTGCATGTGGTTCTTAAATTGACCAGCACTGATGGGTTTGATGGTGCTTCCTTCTTTCAGACACAGTGGGGATGGGTCCCCTTTGGGCCATCACAAATTCTTGGCAGAAGGTGAATGTTCTGCTGTGTGGCATCTGAGTGAGGCAGGTGATAGAGAAAGAAGACAGGAGGATGTGTAGTTTTCTTGTCCTCTGTGCCTCAGTAGATGTCATGTCACACACTGCACCTCACCCTGAGTCCGTGTTTCTGCTCCCTATGAGATCACTCATGTGCTGCGGAGCCCCGGGCAGTTCTAAACCTGCCGTCTTGCACCGTGGGCACTTCTGGACTTCCAATACGATACATGCAGGATCTGAAGTAAGCTATGTTTTGACTGAGTAGCTGTGATAGGTTTTTACCTATCATGAATTTATTTTGTCCAAACCAAGGCAAACAGCCTCATGGAGGAAATATTAGCAAAGTTTCCTTGGTGCACTGCCTCGTAGGGGTCTCCTCAGACACAACCCTTGCTCTGGCTGAGCGCAGCCTTTCACAGCTGTGCTTGTGCAGAATGTGGTGGTTGGGGACACTGCCGAAAAGGTGGAGTCCTTAATCACAAGACTGACAAATGTCAGAGCTGCCTGTTTCTCGGAGCAACAGAGGATTTCATGTGGAAGTGGCTTGCTGTGGTCTCTGGGAGACCTGGAGCCTCTGGCTCTACTTGTCTACTGAGGCTCAGAGGACAAGAAAACTACACATCCTCCTGTCTTCTTTCTCTACCACCTGCCTCACCCAGATGCCAAACAGCAGAACATTCACCTTCTGCCGAGAGTTTGTGATGGCCCAAAGGGAACCCATCTCCACTGTGTCTGAAAGAAAGCAGCACTGTCAGACCCATCAGTGTTCAGGCCTGGAGAGTGGCCTGGGGCTTCCAATGTGAAGATGAAAAGGGGGGGTTGTGTTGGTGAAGGATAGGGGGGTCCTGAGCTGATCACAGACAGGCAGTGATGCCAGCCCCGTCCTGCCCTGGGCATGGCTTGCTGTCTCCTGTGTTTTGTCCACTGCTGGCCTGAGGAGAGCAGCACACAGGGCTGGTGGAGCATGGCCTCCCCAAACAGAGGCCAGGCCTGCGGCCACTCTGACCCTCCAGGTCTCAGTCCCGTGCACCTCTTGTTTCTCTGTCTTGCAGTTGTGTGTGCCCAGGTGGCAGTGATCTCTGAGAGTGTGCGTGCCACCCTGCGGCTCAGTGAGGACAGCAGCAGTTCTGAGGTGTCAAGGGTTCGGCTCAGCATCACGGCTCCAAAACTTGAGCAGGCAGAACAGCAGGTGGGTGCCAAGTGCTGGAAAATAAGGTTCGGAGGTCTCAGCTGCTCTCAAATTGTGCAAAAAGGATAGAATCCTGTAGTCCTCTTAATTGTTTGTTTTGCTAGATCACTGTGCCTGTGTGAAGTCAGACCTCTAGGGCCTGGGCAGTGGGCAGCAGGGCTGCTGGTGGCTCCACCCCTACCTTCCTGTGTGTGGAGAATTCTTTTTCCATTTTTGTCATAGAATGTGTGAGAAAGGCCATTTGCAACCCCAAAGCCTGAATTTGTATTTTGGCCTCTTTTTTTTTTTTGTCACCCTCGGTAGAGTGCCATGGCATCATAGCTCAGAGCAACCTCAAACTCCTGGGCTCATGTGATCCTCTTGCCTCAACCTCCCTAGTAGCTGGGACTATAGATGCCTGCCACAATGCCTAGCTAGTTTTTCTATTTTAAGAGACAGGGTCTTGCTCTGACTCAAGCTGGTCTCAAACCCGTGAGCTCAAGGGATCCTCCCACCTCCGCCTCCTAGAGTACTGGGATTAGAGGCGGGAGCCACTGTGCCTGGCCTTTGGGCTCTTTTTATTAAAGTTAATTTAATTTAATTTTTTTTTTTTTTTTAATTTCAGAACATGGGCTCGGCACCTGTAGCTCAGCAGCTAGGGCACCAGCCACATACACTGGAGCTGGCAGGTTCAAACCCATCCCAGGCCAGCCAAACAACAATGACAACTACAGCCAAAAAATAGTTGGGCATTGTGGCGTGAGCCTATAGTACCGGCTACTTGGGAGGCTGAGGCAGGAGAATCATTTAAGCCCAAGAGTTTGAGGTTTCTATGAGATGTGACACCCCAGCGCTCTACCAAGGGCAGCATAGTAAGACTCCGTCTCCCAGAAAAAAAAAAAAATAATAATAATTAATTAATTAAATAAATAAATTTCAGAATATGATGGGATATTTTTTATTTCTTTACAGACAAGATTTGCCAATCACGCATAATAGTATAAAGTTTCGTGATAGGAGATTCACGATGAGGCTTGGCCTGTTCTGTTGCTGGGATTTGGGAGGGATCTTTGGTACCTATTTGCATTATTTGCTCTCCACATGCAAGCCTGTTTTGAGGTTCCATTTGCAAAGCAGAATTTTTATGTCGGTGGTGTGAGCACCACGAGACATCACCTCTTCTTGGGACTGTGTCTCTCCAGGTTGTGGACCTTCTGCTGACTTCCTTCTGTCAGAACCTGATGGCAGCCTCCAGCTTTCTGCCCCCAGAGAGGTAGAGGCATGCTTGTCCACCGAATGCCTTTGAGCTGTTCTGGGTGCCTCTTCCTGTTGCACTGAGTCCCTGGGGCCAGGCAGTCAGGGACATGGCACAAGTGACACTCATTTCCACAGAAGTTGGGTGTCTCAGGGAGGGACTGGGCTCTTTTTTAAGACTCCTGTGCCTGGACTGCCCATCATGGCCACTGATGATGCCTGGGGCTGTCCCTGCAGGCAGGGCCCCTGGGCCACCCTGTTTGTGAGGACCATGTGTGGATGCTCGCTGTTGCCAGCAGTGCTTGGCAGGCTCTGCCAGCTGCTCCGCCTCCAGGTAGGCCCCGCCTTTGAGTAGGCCCCGCCTTTGAGTAGGCCCCACCTCCCCATTGTCTTCAGAGGCCACCAGCTTTGCCACCTGCCCTTCCTTGTTCTCATTTCCAGGGCCCCAGCCTTAGTGCCTCACACGTGCTGGGCTTGGCTGCCCTGGCCGTCCACCTGGGTGAATCCAGGTCTGTGCTCCCAGAAGTGGATGTGGGTCCTCCAGCCAGGACCCTTTCCATCCCCGACTTGGTCAACAGCCTCCTGACCTGCCGCACTCAGGAGTCCTCACTCATCTGCCTGAAGTAAGCCTCTGTCCTTCTCAGTCATTTCCTTGCTCAGCCTTCAGGGAAAGTATCACACTTGTCATCCCAGTACTCTGGGAGGTCAAGGCGGGTGGATCCCTTGAGCTCAGGAGGTACAGACCAGCCTGAGCAGCAATGAGACCCCATCTCTACTAAAAACAGTAAAACAAGGCTCGGCTTCGTAGCACAGTGGTTACAGCACCAGCTACATACACAACTGCAACAAAAAAATAGCCTGGTGTTGTCCCAGCTACTTGGGAGGCTGAGGCAAGAGAATTGCTTAAGCCCAAAAGTTTGAGGTTGCTATGAGCTGTGACAGCACAGTACTGTACTGGGGGCAACATAGTGAGACTCTGTCTCAAAAAAAAAAGAAACAAAAATGAGTTGGACATGTTTATATCTGTAGTTCCAGCAACTCAGGAGGCTGAGGCATGAGGATCGTTTGAGCCCAGGAGTTTGAGTATGACGCCATGGCACTCAGGGTGACAGAGTAAGACTCTGCCCTCCCACCCCCCCCAAAAAGAAAAGTAACACTTGGTCTTTAGATAAAATTAGAAAGACAGGTGTGCAGGAAACCGTACACTCAAAGCTGGTCACTTGGTAGCATATTAGCATGGGATCTTTTAGGACTTTATTTTTTGTGTATTATGTGCATGTTTCTTTGTTTATAAAAATGGGATCATACTGTTTTACTAAACTGCTGACATTTAAAATACTACTGAAATTAATACTTGATGGTAATCCTAGTAATCTTTCCATTTACATGTCCTGGTGGGAGCTGCTTTGTTTAGTCTTGGTTGTCTGCAGTTGGCTGAGCCAGGTCCTTACAGCAGGTTTCTGGGTCTCCCTGCCATCAGCCACCTCATGTTGTGTGCACAGCTGGCTGTTTCGCTGTGCTGGCTCCAAGGGCACTGCAACCCACATCCTCCCAGTTGACTGAGTCCACTCGGGTCCCTTGAGCATGCCATGTGAACCCTGCTCCTGCCCTCAAGCTCCCCTTCCCTGTAGGGCACCTCAAGGGCACATGCAGCTGGTGCTGGGAGAGGCCACGGGATCCACTGCAGACAGGGCCCTGAGCTGAGAGGGAGGAAAGGAGCTCTTCAGCACCATTGCAATTTCTGAGAGGGCATTTGGGGCCAAGGGGGTAGGTGGTGTTTGGATAGGTTCTTGATGGAGGCCCGATGGGGGGCTCGGAAAGAAAAGGTATAAGTGTGTGAGGAGCAGGTGACAGTGCAGCAGGTCACCTGGCCACCAGGTATGGACCTCAGGTAGCAAGTGCTTAGCTTTGCTGGGCTGCAGGGTGGTCCAGCCCTTCCTGGGCACTTGGCAAAAGCGGCATCCTGTGAGGAGTCCATCTGGTTATTCCTGGGTACCCCGAGTCCATATGATCAGTCCCAGGTGCCCTGTGAGGAGTTCCATCTGGTCAGTCCTAGGCGCTCCATGAGGAGTCCGTCTGGTTAATTCTGGGTACCCCGTGAGGAGTCCATCTGATCAGTTTCAGGTGCCCCATGAGGAGTCTTTCTGGCCAGTCCTAGGCACCCCATGAGGAGTCTGTCTGGTCAGTCCTGGATACTCAGTGAGGATTCCATCTGGTCAGTTCTGGGTACCCGGTGAAGAGTCCGTGTGGTCAGTCCCAGGCGCCTCATTCACCAGAGCTCATAGCAGTACTGGGCCTCTGGCTCTCTGCAGTGGGGACATAAGACAGTCAAGCACAGAGGTGGGAGCAGTGGAGGCATTACCAAACCTAGGGGAGAGAGGGAGGAAGGAGGGGAGAGGCCATCCGCACTGAGGGATGGCGGTGTCTCTGGACGAATGTTCATTTGGCGAAAGCTGCATGTGAGCTGTGATCTCATTCTGCATCTCACAGAGGAGGATGGGGAGGGTAGCATGTGCACCTGCCTTTGTGACCACCCCCCAGGCTCCTAAGACTTTCATAGCTGTGACTGGCCCTGTGGTGGCCACTTAGCCTGTGGAATCTCATTTAATGCTCCTCAGTTACTAATGAGAAAGGATTTTTGGCATTGGTGTTGCCATTTTTATTTCTTCCTGAGTGTATTATCTTGTTTTGCCCTTTGATGCTGGGTTGTGTCTGTCTGTCTGTCCCTGGCAGTACATTGGGAGGGGAAAGGGGCTGCCTGCAGACCTGGGGGCCCTTGAGGATGTGTACAGCCTGGCTGGGTGCTGAGCTTAGACCTTTCTTACCTTCTTCTGGTCCCTGGGGCTTCTGTTCTTTCCTTCCCCAGAACTCATGGCCCAACTTGGTAGGGAAGCTGCCGGCGTGGCCGAGGCTGCCCCTCGAAGTCATGTTTCTATGCCAACCTGTGGTCATGTGCTTGGACATGGTGTGAGCTTTTTCTGTGGCCCTGTAGACCCAGCTCCCAGGTGTCTATACCTCGCTCCTTGCTCTGTGCTCCATGGGCACAGCCTTATCTGTGCGTGGTCCTCACATGCTTGTCTGCTGCCTCTCAGCTCTGTCCTTAGCAGGGCAGCCATGGCTCCAGCTCAGGGAGACTCTGTTATTGTGGGTGAGGCTGTAGAAAGGTTTTTCTAAATCCAGAACTGATGCTTGGGCTGTCTGTTTTGGAATGCATAAAACTTGATTTTGCGAAAAGTATGCTTCTCTACGAAAGCTATAACCCAACTGTAACCCAAGAAGAAGGGGAAAGAGGAGAGGGAGGGAAGTGGAGGGAGAGGATGGGTGGAGGGAGGGTAATTGGTGGGACCACACTACGGTCCATTTTACAAGGGTACATGTTAAATTTACTAAGTGTAGAATATAAATGTCTTAACATAATAACTAAGAAAATGCGGTGAAGGCTATATTAACCAGTTTGATGAAAATATTTCAAATGGCATATAAAACCAGCACATTGTACCCCATGATTGCATTAATGTACACAGCTATGATTTAACAACAACAAAAAAAAGAAAATTATGCTTCTCTTTCATGCTTTTCATTCTGTATGGATCACGTTCGTGTGTTGTATTTTCTATGTTCAGGTTTTGTACAGCGGCAATTTCTTATTCTCTCTGCAAGTTTTCCTCCCAGTCACATGACACGTTGTACAGCTGTTTATCTCCAGGTGTTATTAAAAAGGTAGGTCCCCCAGGTCTCTACTCTTCCCATTCCCTGAGTCTTGGATTTGAAGCCCTCTGGCTGAGTGGGCAGAGTCTTTGTCCCCTAGCAGGTGCCTGTGTAGGGTCTCCTTGTGCTTCAGGCAGCCTCTGCTTGGGCATTTTGCAAATTTCCTTCCTATTCTGATTTAGATTGGGGTTGTAAGGTGGTAAGTATCTCTACTTTTTTTAAAAAAGAGAATTGGTCAGGCGTGGTGGCTCACGCCTGTAATCCTAGCACTCTGGGAGGCTGAGGCGGGTGGATTGTTTGAGCTCACGAGTTTGGTACCAGCCTGAGCAAAAAGTGAGACCTCATCTCTACTAAAAATAGAAAAACTGAGACCAAAGGATCACTTGAATCCAAGAGTTGGAGGTTGCTGTGAGCTATGACACCATGGTACTCTATCCAGGGTGACAGCTTGAGACTCTTGTCTAAAAAATAAACAAATAAATAAATAAATAGAATTGATATTTATAGATTAGGTAATTTTTTTTGGAGATAGAATAGATAATTAAAAGATAAGTATTTGGGCCAGGTATGGCAGTGCACACCTGTAATCCCAGCACTCAGGAGGCTGAGGAGGGAACATTGCTTTAGCTGAGGAATTGGAGGCTATAGTGAGCTATGATGATGCCACAGCACTCTCAAAAAAGAAGTATTAATAAAAAGTATGTTTCCATTTGAAGAAGAATTCTAACTCCTTTTTTTGAGACCAAGTGTCACTATGTCACCTTCAGTAGAGTGCTATGGTATCACAGCTTACAGCAACCTTCAACTCTTAGGCTTAAGCGATTCTCTTGCCTCAGCCTCCCAAGTAGAGGGTACTACAGGCACCTGCCACTATGCCCAGCTATTTTTTTTTTGCAGTTGTCATTATTGTTTAGCTGACCCTGGCTGAATTTGAACCCACCAGCCTGGGTGTATGTTCGGTGCCATAACCACTGTGCTACAGATGCCAAGCCTAACTCCTTTTTTCTAGTAAGTGCAAGATGAGTTGTATAAACCTCAGTGTCAAAAGTGAAGGGAAGTTAATTCTGCAAACCAGAGATATTCTTTTACAGAATTTTAATGAATGTCTCTTATGTGTAAAATAATGGTTTTTATTTGTAGTCTTCACATTAGAATCAGCTGAGAAACTTTTGAAACTATAGGGTCCAGGGTCCTATCCAGATAAATACAGACGCAACCAGGCACAGCCCCCCTGGGTCCAGGGCTCACCTTCACTGCCCAGGCACCTTGTTCTTAGAGGAAGTGTGATCTGGAGAAGAGGGCCCAACACTCTCCCACTGGGCTTCACTGGTCAGGAGCCATGGTCCCTTGAGCAGCCAGTACTCACTGTAAATATGAGAAGAAGGTCTAAGTTCCCTAGGAGGCAGAGGAATTGAAACGTAATTGGTAAAGCACTTGGCTCACCCCCAGGGAGGCGGTGCTGCTGCAGAGCTGTGTGGCACTGGGTGAGGCTGTCTGAGGGCTGAGAAGTATCTCAACCTCTCACAGCTTGTGCAAAGAGTAAGAAGTCACTGTGTCCCTGTGTCCCTGTTCATGTCAGTTTCAGTTCCTCATGTTCAGACTGTTCTCAGAGACCCGAGAGCCTCCCTCCTGGGAAGACACAGCTGGCGTCCCCTGGAGACCCCTGCTCCCTCCTCCCGCAGATTGGCAGAGAGCTGCCCTCTCGCTGTGGGGACAAAGCACCTTTCAGGACCTGCTGAAGGAGAAGGCCTTGCATGTGGGTACCCGTCCCCCTCCTCCCTCTGGCTCCAGGTCTGTGTGAGCTATCTCATCAGAGTGAAGTCTTTGTTGATGTAGTTGTGGCTTTATGTGCAGTAAGAAATTGCACAGAAAGACCGTGCTATCTTTACTATAACAGATTTCTCTTAAGAGTAACTTTTAGGAACATGTTTGCCAGGCTCCACAAGCAGGGTCTCTGAGCTGGCCCTGCCTGGGACCACTCTTACCAATGTGCCCATGGTACTAATTATTTCCTGGGATGCTTGCAGGGTCATTTGGTTTTTAAAGAAAAAAAAAATCTCAAAATTATTTTATTGTATCTTTCATTCTTTTACTGTTGACTCTACCAGCCATGCAGGGGTGAGTATAAGACATGTTTAGAGTAGGGAGGGGTGAGTGAGGGCAGCACAAGGGCCCGTCCTGCCTGGGTGTGTCTGCCCCTGTGGCCTGGCCACCGCCCTCACCAGACAGAACACAATGCACAGAGTGTGAGGGTTTTTTTTGTTTGCTGTATTTTTTGTTTGTTTGTTTGTTTTTTGAGACAGAGTCTCACTATGTCACCCTTGGTAGAGTGCTGTGGCATCACAGCTCATAGCAACCTTAAACTCTTGGGCTTAAGCGATTCCTTTGCCTCAGCCTCCCAGGTAGCTGGGACTATAGGCGCCCGCCATAGTGCCTGGCTATTTTTTTTTGGTTTCAGTTGTCATTGTTATTTAGCAGGCTCCCCCCCTGAGGCTCAAACCCGCCAGCTTCAGTATGTATGGCCATAGCCCTACTCCCTGAGCTATGGGCGCCAAGCTGAGTGTGAGGTTTTGAGACTAGTCCACATTGACTTGTGGAACTGTTCTAAGAGTTTTCTAGATTTTTTTTTTTTTTTTTTTTGCAGTTTTTTGCAGGGGCCAGGTTTAACACCTCTGGTATATGAGGCCGGCACCCTACTCCTTGAGCCACAGGCACCGCCCCTGATCTAAGAGTTTTCAAATGAGAAGTATGCAGTCCTGAGACAATGCGGTAACGAGGTTTGAGGAAGGTGTGTGGCAGCCTGGTCACCACACTTACCACCCACAGGAGGAGAGCAAGGGTTCACAAGAATTCGTCTGCACAGCTGCACCACTGTTAGCTCCATATTCGGAGTTAATCAGCAGCATCAGTGTCAGCAATACATGGGTCCCCTATTTTTCAGGGCTTACTGTGAAATGCATTTCATAAAAATGGCCTCTTTATGCTTGGAAAAAAGTGTTACAGTGCTAATACCTTTGTGCTAGAGTGGTTTCTCACTAGGAAAATGGTATAAAAATAGAAATTATTCTATAAGAATAGAAATTATTTGTGACAAAAGTGATGTTAATTTCCATCCTACGATACTCTTTTTTGGTTACAATTTTGTCGTAACAGAGGGATACAGACCTTGTAAGGGGAAATGGCACAGCTGCTTTGTGACCCTGACCTGTGCTCCTATGTCGGGCTGCCCTCATGGTATTAAATTGCTCCTTTTCTCCCAGTTGACTTACAGAGACTGGTTACAGCTGGAACTGGAAGTTCAGCCTGAACTTGATGCTCTCTCTGACACAGAAAGGTGGGTGTTTAAAGGAGCCTCCTTTAAGCCTATTGTCTTCAGGCCTGTGTCTTGCCATTAAGTCCTCATTTTAACTGTGTAACCTCAGGCACAATTTCAGCTGTTTTTCCTTTATTAAAGAAAAGTTTGTTTTGTTCCTACTATGTGCCAGATACTTCTAGAAGGTCCTAGAAACTGGAGGAACAGGGAAGGGCCCAGCCTGCCTGTGTGGCACCTCTGTGCAGATCAGGGATTGGACCTTACTTACCCCTGCCTGCCCAGTGTGACCTGGCAACCTGCAGGCCGACATGTGGAAATAGAAGGTTGTGTGGGTGATGGAGATGCCAGACAGGGCTGTGCACGGCAAGTGCCTGGAAGGACAGAGAGAGGGAGCGCGGGCACCCAGAGCCAGGTGGTGGGAAGGCTGAGCCCCTGTAGGTCTGGGATAGTCGCTGTGACATGGGAGGGGGTCAGATGTGCTGCTCTGGACATGGGAGTGGACAGCTGAGAGGGCTCTTGGGTGGATGGCAGAGGTCAGAGAGGAAGAATGGTCCCCACAGGTGTGGAGCGAGCTCCCTCACCCAGCCCTGGGGTCAGCATAGCTGCCCTATGCCCACTGCCCTCCTGCCACAGAGGCCACCAGGCCTGTAGAGAGCCAGGCCAACATGTCAGAGACAGATAGACGCTGGGAGAGGGAAGGAGTTGGGGTGACAAGAGCAACATGGACTTCAGGGTGTGGCCAGTGAGCGCTGCCTGTGCCTCCACCAATCTGGCTGCACATCCTGTCTCTGGTGGGGTCAGGGTGCCCCAGGGAAGAGGATTTGGTGTGTGTGGTGTCACCCTGCTCACATGTGTGCCTAGGTCTCCTTTCTTGGTTACACAAGAAACTGTGCAAATTCAGGACAGCGAGGGTGGCCCAGCTGAGGTTGTGTGCTTGTAAAGTCGTGTTCCACTTGGGCTTGGCTCTTTCTGCATAGACTGGTCCCACCACTGGTGGCCGTCTGTTTCACTCAGTCTGTGTCCCGTGGCCCTTCCGACCTGTGCTCTCAGCTCTACCACTTGGGGCTGCCCCTCACCTGCACCCCTTGGGGCACCTGGAGGTGTTCAGACATGGCAGTATTGTGTCAGCCTGTACGTGTGCAATGGCCCCGTCCATCCTGCAGCCCCCAACGGTTGCCCAGCGAGGGCTGTGGCCAGTGCTGGAGGCAGCTGCTGAGGCCACCTGAGCTGAGGGCTTTCCCACAGCGGGGTCCCTGCCCACAGATGTGAGTGCTGTGTCCCCTGGTGGGGCTTCCTTCCAGGGTACAGAGGGCCCTGCTCACAAATCATTTCTCAGAACTACTCATGCAGGGCTCACTGTTGCAGACTCGACTTCCATCGATGGGCGATCCACGGGCACTTCCTCCCTGCGCCCTCTGCCTCGGGCGGCTGTGATGGAGACCTGGAGGTGGCATGCACCATTCTCGTTAACGTGTTGCTAGACTTCTGCCAAAGGTGAGCAGGGCAAATACTGGAAATGTCTCCCTTTTAATCGTGGAGTTCTAAGAATGCAGTTTTATTTCTCTCGGTCTGATTTTTTTTTTTCTTTTTTTTTTTTTTTGAGACAGAGTCTCACTACGTCACCCTCGGTAGAGTGCTGTGGCATCACAGCTCACAGCAACCTCAAACTCTTGGGCTTAAACGATTCTCTTGCCTCAGCCTCCCAAGTAGCTGGGACTACAGGCGCCTACCACAACGCCTGGCTTTTTTTTTTTTTTTTCTTTTTTTTGTTACAGTTGTCATTGTTGTTTAACTGCCCCAGGCCGGATTCAAATCCGTTAGCCTCAGAATCTGTGGCTGGTGCTGTAACTAGTGCTATGGGCGCTGAGTCACATCTGATTGTTTTTCTTTTTTCTTTTTCTTTTTCTATTTCTTTCTTTCTTTTTTTTTTTTTTTGAGACAGAGTCTCACTTGGTTCCCCTTCGTAGAGTGCCGTGGTATCTTAACTCACAGCAACCTCAAACTTTTGGTTTTAAGTGATTCTGTTGCTTAAGCCTCCCAAGTAGCTGGGACTACAGGCACCCACCATAATGCCCGGCTGGTCTGGTTGTTTTTCATAACGCACATGTGAGCGTGTCATTGTAGCAAGGGTGAATCTACTCAAAGGCAGCTCTGAGTCGCTTGTTTCATCACTTGTGTAGCTTTGTCAGGACAAACAGCTGTGTCTGTCTGTGGCCTGGTATTCAGGGTCAGCAAGTGTAAGAAGTGGAACAAACGGTGCGCTGAGCATTGGGGCATCGTGCAGGGTCAGGGGGTTTCTCAGGGCAGCAGGTCAGGATGCATCTCGGGGCTGGCTTGGAATGGTGCTGTCCCATCTCTGTCTCCAGCCATAGGGCCGTCCTTGGTGACTCTCCAAGCTCTATCTGGCGTGGCTGTGTCAAGCTGCAGCTTGAGCACCCTGATCTGCAATGTCCCAGAATTCAAAACTTTGTGAGCATCACTGTGGCTCTCAAAGGCCCATGAGAGCATTTTGGAGTTTCTGATTAGGGTTGCTCAACTGTTAAGTATAATCAAATATTCTAAAATCAAACAAAAAAAAAAAAATCCAAAATACTTCTAGCCCCAAGCATTTTATATAAAGGATATTCCACCTGCACTCAGGCTGTGAGAGATTCCGTTTTCCTGGGCTTAGGTGATGCATCATATATTACTTTAATTATTAAAAATAAATCTTGTTGTTACAGTCAGCAAAACACTGTCCAGGCAAATCATTACTAAAGACATAGTGGGTAAAGAGGGCTTTATTTTTCCCACTATCCTGTGTTTCTCTTGTGAACCCACACTGTGAGTTTCTCCTCTGCGTGGAGATTACATTTCAGTGCAACCTACTGGCCTCATGCTGGGAGCACCGCTGCCAGGCAGGGCGAGCTGGGGCCAGCACCAGTGTCCCAGACTCTGAGAGTGGCCCAGGGGATGGCGATCGGGCACCTTCCTTCCCTGCATGCCCTCAGGCTCCTGCAACCACAGATCTGCTTTCTGTCTGCACTTTTCTCTGTTTGGACATCACGTGTTAAATGGGGTCACACATCCCCCTCTGCGTCTACTTCTCTTACTGAACAGAACATGTGAGGTCCCTCCGTGTCGCTTTGTGTGTCGGCACCTCCTCCTCTGCTTGGCTGAGACTCACACATAGCTTATTCTGTGTGTCGTCCATCTGTGGGTGGACATTGGGGTTTTTCTACTCTTGGCTATTATGAATAGTGCTGCTGTGAATATCAGTTCATAGGTTTTTACATGAACCTATGTTTTTGGGTTTTTTGTGAGCATAGTCATAGGATTGGAACTGCTGGTCACTTAGTAACTGTGTTTTACTTTTTTTTTTTTTTTTTGACACAGAGTATTGTTCTGTCACCCAAGCTCTTGGGCTCAAGCGATCCTCCTGCCTCAGCCTCCCAAGTAGCTGGGACTACAGGCACCTGCTACAATGCCAGACTGGTTTTTCTATTTTTAGTAGAAATGGGTTGTTGTTGCTCAGGCTGATCTTGAACTACTGAGCTTAAGGGATCCTCCTACCTTGGCCTCCCAGAGTGCTGGGATTACAGGTGTGAGCCACCAAGTCTGGCCTGTATTTAACTTTTTTTTTGCAGTTTTTGGCCAGGGCTGGGCTTGAACCCACCACTTCCGGCATATGGTGCCGGTGCCCTACTCCTTTGAGCCACAGGCGCCATGCCCTATGTTTAATTTTTTGAGAACCCCCAGATTGTTCTCCAAACTGGCCACGCGCCTTCTCTTCCCACCACTAGATCACTGGGGACACTTGTTACTGTCTAACTTCCTGCCTTAGCAGGTCTGGGTGCTGTTTCATCATGGCTGTGATGTGCCTTTTGTGGGTGTTTAATCATGCTCAGTGTCTTTCCATGTGTTTCATGCCCATTTGTAGGTCTTCTGTGGGCAGATATCTATTCATATCCTTTGTTCATTTAAAAATGTTCATTTAAAAAAGGTACAGTGGCTCCCAGCTACTCAGGATGCTGAGGCAGGAGGATTGCTTGATTCCCAGAGTTTGAGGTTACTGCGAGCTATCAGGCCACGGTACTCCACCCAGGGTGACGGAGTAAGACTCTGTGTCAAAAAATAAAAAATGGTATTATACACATGCACCATAAAACAACATTTTGGTCAACATAGGGCCACACACGTGAGGTGGTTCCAAATGGTGTGTTTGTACTGTGCCATCTCTGTATTTAGGCGAGTTTGGACCCCAGACAGTCCCGGTCGTGCTATGCTAGGCTGCACAGACTCTGCCCTTCAGTCTGTGCAACCCCGTTAAGAGATACATGACTGAATTTGTCTCGTGTTGTGTGAGTTCTGTATATATTCTGGACACAGGCTCTTATCAGATACATAGATATGTGATTAGTACATACTTTCTCCCATTCTGTCAGTGGTCCGTTCACCCTCTTGATAGTACCCTTTGATGCACAAAAGTTTTAAATTTTGATGAAGTCCTATTTTTAGCTTTAGCTCTTTACATTGTGGATTCTTTCTGAGTCATCTTGTCTATGTATGTGGTAGGTCCAACTTCCCTCTTTTGCACGCAGTTGTCCTTGTCTGAGGACCATTTGTCAGAAAGTATGTTCTTTCCCAGCGAGTGGTCTTGGCCCTGTGAATGGTCAGCTACCCATTCACATGAGGCTTTATTTCTAGATCCGAGGTTCTTCTCCCTTGGTCCTCTGTCTGCCACAGACCAGTATTGTGATGTTGTGATTGCCGCAGCCTCGTAGTCCCTTTGAAATTGGGAATGTGGGTATTACTACTTCGTTCTTTTTCAGAGTTATATTGGCTATTCAGGGTTTTTGCAATTCCATCTAAAGCTTTAAAGTTTCTACAACGCCAGGGAACACTGACCAAGGATTGCCTTTAGTCTGTAGATTGGTTTGGGTAATATTGCCATTTTAATAATACTGAGCTTTACTTTCTTTGTTTTTTTTTTTCCCACAGTTTCTGGCCAGGCCTGGGTTTGAACCCACCACCTCCTGCATATGGGGCCGGTGCCCTACTCCTTTGAGTCACAGGCACCGCCCTTTACTTTCATTTTTTTAATTATTCATTGCTAGTGAATAGAAATGCACTGATTTGTGTATATTGATTTGCTGAATTCATTTATTAGCTCTAACAGTTTTTCTTAATAGATTCTTTAAGGTTTTCTCTGTGTAAGATCATACCATCTGTGAGTAGAGATAGTTTAACTTTTCCCTTTACAATGTGAATGAGTCTTACTTTGTCACCCTCGGTAGAGTACCGTGGCATCACAGCTCACAGCAACCTCCAGGTCTTGGGCCTGGGTGATTCTCTTGCCTCAGTCTCCTGAGCAGCTGGGACTACAGGTGCCGCCACAACACCTGGCTATTTTAGAGTGCTTTTATTTTTAACGTGTTGTGTGAGAACTTGTGTTTACCCATATGAATTTGGGTGGTTTCTTTACTTTTTTTTTTTTTGTAGAGACAGAGTCTCACTTTATGGCCCTTGGTAGTGCCGTGGCATCACACAGCTCACAGCAACCTCCAGCTCCTGGGCTTAAGTGATTCTCTTGCCTCAACCTCCTGAGCAGCTGGGACTACAGGCACCTGCCACAACGCCCGGCTATTTTTTTGTTGCAGTTTGGCCAAGGCTGGGTTTGAACCTGCCACCCTCGGTATATGGGGCCGGCGCCCTACTCACTGAGCCATAGGCGCTGCCCTACAATGTGGATGCTTCTTATTCCATTCTCTTATCCTGTCCCTGGCTAGAGCTGCCGGTACAGTGTGGAATAGTGGGAGTGAGAAGACGTCTATGTCTTGTTCCTGGTCTAGAGCAGATCTCGTCTGTCAGATTGAGGGACAGTCCCTTCTCTTTCTAGTTTATCAAGGGCTTTTATCATGAAAGGATAAAATTTTGTCAAGTGCTTTTTCTGCATCTTTTGAGATAATAGTGGGGTTTTTTATTCAAATGATTACTGTGTTGTATTAATTAATTTTTTGAATTTTAAACCAACCTTGCATTCTTGCAATAAATCTTAATTGGCCATGGTACATAACTCTTTTTATATGATATTTTTTGGATTTGGGTTGCTAATATTTCATTAAAGTTTTTGTGGTTTCCTGTTGATTCACACATTTGTCATGCCATCAAGAGAAGCATAGTGCTCCACACTCTGGAAGAAGAACTGGGAGCCCCAGCACCATTTGGAGACACTGAGGAGGGTTTTATTGTATTTTCATTTCAGTTTGAGGAGTTACCATCATTCAGAGAATTCTCATTTGGTCCTCGGTGGCCATATAGGGAATCGGGATATTCTTTCCAGGTTGCAGGTAAGATAGAGGATCCTGGGTGCGTGTGCATGGCGGATTGTGCTCATGTGCATGCGCTGTCCATGGATTTGGGTGAGTGTGCATAGCTGACTGTGCCCATGTGTATGTGCTGTCCATGCATCTGGGTACGTGTGTCTAGCTGACTGTGCCTGTGTGCACACACTGTCTATGCACCTGGGGCATCTGGGTGCGTGTGCATAGCTGGCTGTGCCTGTGTGCACACACTGTGCATCTGGGGCATCTGGGTGCGTGTGCATAGCTGACTATGCCCATGTGCACATGCTGTCCGTGCATCTGGGTGTGTGTGCATAGCTAGCTGTGCCTGTGTGTACACGTTTAGGCCACAGACTTCAGAGAGGCAGGTCTTGCCATTTAGGTTTGTGGTGTTTGTAATGATGTGACTTCCCAGTCTGGACTCTGGAAATCAGACCCACTTTTGGAAGAGAAGTATCTGCAATCATCAAAAATATTTGAAAGAATAGGACACACACACACCAAAAAAAAAGACGAAAGAATAGGACACAAAATCTGAATGCAGTTCCAGAATGGAACTCACAATTTTTTTGTCAGACTTACAGTCCCTTGGCTTTTGCTTTTTACTTTTTCTTTCTTTTTTTTTTTTAAGACAGGGACTTGTTCTGTAGCGCTAGTAGTAGCCTCAGCATAGCTCACAACAACCTCAACTTTGAGCTCCGGGGATCCTCCTACTTGAGCCTCTCAGAATGCTGAGACTACAGGTGTGAGCCACAGCACCCAGCCTCACAGTCCTTTTCCTTACATATGCCAATGTCATAAACAAAGACTCTGGAATATTTCCAAATAAAGGAGTCTGTGAACTGTGGCAGCAGAGTGCCCTCCGACCCTGGCCTGCGTCCTCTGGGGCCCTGGTCTTTCGGCAGCTGATGGGACAGACACAACTGTAGGCCTGTATGATTCTGGAGCCTCATGTCTAAGAGGGGTGGAACCAGCCTGAGGAACATGCACAGATGTGTTTGGGGTCAAGGGCTTCATGTTCAAAATTTACCCTCACGTAGTTCAGAAAAACATTTTGTGTACGCACATAGCCCATCTATATGGAGAGAGTGGGTGTGAAGGGTGTGGGTATCCTTGATACCTGCAACAAAAAATAGCTGGGAGTTGTGGTGGGCACCTGTAGTCCCAGCTACTGGGAGGCTGAGGCAAGAAAATTGCTTAAGCCCAGGAGTTTGAGGTTGCTGTGAGCTGTGACGCCATAGGACTCTAATGAGGGCAACATAGTGAGGCTCTGTCTCAAAAAAAAAAAAAAAAAAGGATATCTAGGAGAAACAGCTTTCCCACTTGTCCCTCCCCCTTCTCCCCCTTCGCCCTGTGCAGACCTCTCCCCCAGACTTGGCTCTCTGGGCCTCAGAAGTGAGTCTGCACGGCCTGGCTCTCTTCCAGGACATGGCTGTGGAGCTGGAGATGCAGTGGGGAGGCCACTCCCCCCCACAGGGGCACTTCCTCTTTGCAGTTTTCCGCAGCAGGCTCCAGGCTCTCCCCAGTGGCTGGGATGTGGCAGCCCAGCTTCAGAGACAGCAGGAAGTTCTTATGTGCAAAAGGTAATGGTAACCCCCCAGGGCAGTGCCAGGCTTGTTTCTGTGTCTCCACCCCAAGCCTGTGACAGCCCCATCTCCGTGGTGCTTCCCTTGGCATGCGAGTTATGGGGGTTTGACAGGTGCTTTGGGTTAGAATCTCCTGCTCAGACTTGGGACTGTTGAGGACAGGCATGGGGCTCCCACACGGTTGAGAGTGGAGTGTGCAGTGCAAATTCTGGGGGTTTGACAGGTGCTTTGGGTTAGAATCTTCTGCTCAGACTTGGGACTGTTGAGGACAGACATGGGGCTCCCACACAGTGAGAGTGGAGTGTGCTCAGCAGCAGCCCCTGTGCGTGTTTGCAGTGCGGGGAGGGCACAGTCAACGCTTAATGTCAGGGACTTGCCCCATGACGCAGACATAGTGCTCCCACTTGGTTTACACTGCTATTCGGGATTGCTCCTTGGTGACACCCTCCAGACGCCCACAGGGGCTAGGACCCTGTCAGATTTGCACTCGGCATAGGGCTGTGGTGAGACAGGACGCAGACCACAGGCTCTAGTCCAAGAGCGTCCTGAGCTTGGGCAGCGGTGAGTGAAGTGTGTGCTGTGTGCTCACTCTCCTCCTCCCAGGCTCCTCCTCTGCCTGCCCCCATCCATTCTCCTTGGCAGCATCCAGGCCGAGTCACCCACCGTGCCCACCTGTGAGGACTTCTTCCATCTAGTCAACTCTGAGCTGGTAGGTGCAGAGCGCAGGAGGGGGCGTGGTCCTGTCATCAGGCCACGTGGGCAGCCCCATGGGGACACCAGCCATAGGCCACTCTCCCTCACAGTTCCCTCTAGCACTGGTGATTTGGACCCATGTGGCGTTGCAAGCCACTGTGCTCCCATACCTCCATTGTGTTCTCCATTTTTGACATGTTACCTGTGTACAGAACCCAGTGGGGATTCATGACCCTTGCTGTCCGCTAGGCAACCCTGTTTCCATTTGTTTCAGACACGAGGAATAGCAAATGGTGGCACTCACAGACGTGCACCGTCTAGGGCTGCCATCTGTTGTGCCTGGGGAGGGCAACTTCTCCTAAGGGCCTTTTCTCCACTGTTTCTAAGACAGGGTCTCAACCTTTGCCCGAGGCTGGAGTGCAGTGGTGTCCTCACAGATCACTGCAACTGGGACTCCTGGACTTGAGGATCCTCCTGCCTCAGCCTCCCAAAGTGCTGGGTCTACAGGCACTACCACTGGGCCCAGCTCTCATGATTTTCTTTAAATTCTTGTCAAAGGTGGTTTTACTGGAAGCCGTCCCAGAATGGCAGTTAGATGAAGAAACATGAAGTGCTTGGTCAGCAAAGAACAGTGAGAGGGTGGCTGGGCAGTGGTGTTGTCCCCAGTGCCGCCACTGCAGCCCCTCCCAAGACCCTAGACCCCAGACCCCATCTTTCTGGGCCTGAGCTAGTGGGCTGGGCAGGAGGTCGAGCTGTGCCAGGGGTCAGCTGGGGTTGCTGTGATGGCTTCTGAGCCCCACGATTTCTGCTTCTGGCTGAACCCTCACAGCAGTCACTGCAGGGCAGTCTCGCCCTCCCCTGTAGCCCTTCCCAACTGGTCTCGCTGAACTGTGCTTACAGAGAAATTTCTGCTCCCGTGGAGATGCCTTGACTCATGACATCACCGCCCACTTCTTCAGGGTAACCCGGGTGTGTCCTCAAGTGGGTCTCATGATAGCTATGGGTCTTGGCAAACTGCTGAGCTGCTGCTGTGCTATCCTCTGCAGGGCCTCCTGGACACCTGTCTGCGGACCACAGAACCTCCCCGGGTGGCTGACCTCATGCTGGCTGAATGCCAGGCCAGATGCCCCTTACTGCTGACATCCGCTCTGGTAGGCCACTGCCTTCTCAGGACTGTGTTTAGGATGAGGGAGGCTTGGCAGCCTCCTTGAGCTCCTTAGTGCTATTCTGTTTCCTGCTGTCTCTACCCTAGTTACAAATGGGCCTTAGCAACAGTGATGGGGACTTTTCCCCCCATGCTCATCTCAGATGTCACAGAAACCCTTGTGTCCCTGGGTGTGGATCTCACTGAGGGCTGTGCCCACACCCCTATGGCATGACCTCGTGTCTGACCTCACTGTCCTAGGACTTGGGGATAGAGGGGTCACCTCAGCTCCTGGCTATGTTCAGCAGACACCTGTCTGTGTTTGATGTCACATCTGGGATCCAGGCTGTGGGATGAACTTGGTGCCTCTGCCAGCTTGGTCAGGGTCCTGACAATGTGAGCTGTCCTCCCTCTCAGTGTCAGGTGGTAGAGGACTGACCACTGCCTGGCCATGGGCCTCGCGGTCCACTTGCTTCAAAGCAGCAGATTCCCCAGAGAGCTCTGTGTGCACTCTGGGCACCTCCAGCCTGGCTGCTCATCCAACCCTCAGTGGTTGATTTCCTGGTAAAGGCGCAATTGTGTGCTCACAGCACAGTTCCCGGCAGGACATGGCACTTGGGGAGCCTCAGTAGGCAGGTCCCACCCACCAGACTCATGTCTTCTGTCGTGAGGATGAGAATGCTGGGGTCACTTTGGGCCTGAAATGAGGTACTGGCTTTAAGGTTAACAAGTGGACTGGGAGCAGTGGTTCACGCCTGTAATCTCAGCAATTTGAGAGGCTGAAGTGGGTGTATCTCTTGACCTAAGGAGTTTGAGACCAGCCTATGTAAGAGCAAGACCTTATCTCTACTAAAAATAGAGAAACTAGCCAGGGTATAGTGGCAGATGCCTTCAGTCAACAGCTACTTGGGAGGAGGATCACTTGAGCTTAGGAGTTTGACATTTCTGTGAGATATGACACCACGGCACTCTCGCCAGGGTGACAGAATAAGACTGTCTCCAAAACTAAAAACGTTATAAAGTGGACTGTGCACAGTGGTGGGCACCTATAGTCCCAGCTACTTGGGTGGCTAAGGCCCGAGGTCTGCTTGAATCCAGGAGTTTGAGGTTACAGTGAGCTATGACGAGGTCATGGCACTCCAGCAGACCCTGTCTTAAAGTTTTAATTATTAATTCAGTTACAAGGTGACAGATGAGTGGTAGCCATGCTGGTCACTCAAGGCTTTTGGGTCTTGGTTCCAGCCAAGGGAGGTGCCGCTAAGTGCCCTTCTCTCCACAGCTGTGGTGGCCGAGGCTGGAGCCCGTGCTGCTGTGTACGTGGAGGCGGCGCTGCCAGAGCCCACTGCCTCGGGAGCTACAGAGGCTGCAAGACAGCCATCGGTTTGCCAGGAGGTATGTGTTGGCTACAGGATACAGGCACAGATGCCTGGCTGTACTCTGGGACCTGCTCTGGGCTATTCATGGGCATCCAGGGTGGCCGTTACAAGATCTATGTGGAAAGAGAGAAAGGAGCTGAGCTCTGCCCACCCTGTCTCAGGGGGGAGCTGTAGAGTGTTCTGGGTCAACCCAGCAGGTGTTTCCTGCCCCTAAGCAACACTGCATATAGGGTCCCTGGAATGACGTAGGGCTGGCAGTGTTATTCAGACTTGTTAGGGGTACAGATTCTTACCGCATCCTGACCTGTGGACCCCAGTCAGCCCAGCAATCTAGGTTTACATGCCCTCCTCAGACCCACTAAGTCTGCCAATTTGAGGAGCATCATGGCACCTGGAGCTCTGAATTCTGTTCAGAAAGTGGAAACCAGTAGCCTCACCTACCAACCCTAATCCAACAAAGGCAGATCACTTACAGTTTCTTAAACTTTAACTTCATTATGTTTTATTTCTGCCAATTTTGATCTGCTGGAGAATGGTTAGGTACCACACTGGTAGCCAGGTGCTCCTCTGTCCTCCATCTCAAGAGGGGACAGGTGACCCATGCACAGGACTAGGTGTGGAGAACTGAGGACATAAGGCCTCTCATTCCACAGTGCAGACAGTCCAGTCAGAGCCCAGAAGCATAGCACAGCCCTGCCTCTCCCTCACGTCCATAGTAGCTCTCAGGCCACGGGCTTCAGCGTTGCCGCGTAAGGCAGCCCTTGTGCCTGCGTGTGCTGAGCAGGGGCATGTGGGGATGCAGACTGTGCTCCTGGCAGCTCTGAGCCCATGCCCTCTGCTAGAAAGGGGAGTCCCACAGCTGTGCAGGCTGTCATGGCAGAACTACAGGATATGGTTGCTGCAATGTGGCTGCGTGGCCCTGACAACGTGGCTGTCTTGTCCCAGCTTCCTCTCCCCTGATGCAGCCTGCCCATCACCTGAGCCAGCCTGGATCTCGGCTGCTGCCTTGCACTTCGCGATTCAGGGAGTGAGGAGGGAGGACATCAGGAGGCAGCTGCAGAGGCTGGACTCTGTGAGAGAGGAGGTGAGACGCCCAGTCCTTGCACTTTTTTTTTCCTAGCAAATTTTAATCAGAGTATTTCTCAGGAATCGCCTTTTTCCAAGAACAGAAGTGAGGTTTGGAGTTCTTAGCACGTTACTTGGAAGTAAGTCTGTCACTTGGTAGGCAGAATTTATAGCTCAATTGAGCATACGCGATGGAACGTGGTGCTGGAGTGCTAGGGGTGTGGGGCAGAGGCAGGGCTATCCACAGCCACAGCGCAAGGAGGGGCATAGCAGAGGACGTCACTCCCAGTCCCAGGCTAGGGGCCATTCTGGACTCTGGACCCAGTGCCCACTTGGTTGCTAGGCCCAGGAAAGGCCTTGACTGCCCCCTGTCCCCATGGCCAGTGGCATCCACCCGTTCCTATAATAAATGCAAGAGCCTGTGGCTCACCGAAAAGGCAGAGAACAGGGATGGGACTGGCCTCCCAGAGAGTTGGGGGCAAGCTTCCCTCTGGACCCCTACTCTTGAATGGGTGGGTCCCTGAGTCAGCTCACAACTTACAAAGAACTAAAACTGGATCAGTAGCAGAGCTGAGGGTTTAGGTCAAGGTAAAAACACCCAACAAAGGGTACTTCCGAGTCCATTTTCGGAAGGGATTTTAATGGCTCCAAAGCCTTCAGGCCAGAGTGTGAGGCAGGGGAAGCTTTCCCAGGGACCCTGCCCCAGCAGCTCCAGGTCAGGGTCCCACGTGCACACTCCTGACTAGACACCTCACTGCCCACATGCCCAGGGTTCTCCAGCAGCCACAATTTCTCACTGCTGCAACTTTTCCAAATTGTTTTTAGCTGTGTTTAGAGGCAAGTATAAAATGACCAAGCCAATAATAAATTTACTTGCATTAAGCAATTTTTTTATTCTGAGAAGACCCACTTAAAGGATTTATGCTCTAGCTGAGAAAAGTTCAGTTAAAGAGGAATTGAATGTACATGTTGCTCTTACTTGGAACTACAGAACACAGATAATTTTAATGTAATAAACACATTTTATTTGCAGCTGTTGCTTTTCCTTTTTTTCTTTTCCTTGATGGGCCTGTTGTCATCACACTTGTCACCAAACGTAAGTCTGACTCTATTGGCCCAGGTGGCCTCTCCCACCGTGGGCAGGACGCCAGCACCCAGCCATCAGCCCTGATTTTAGAAGTTGTCTTAATACTCTGGGGTGTGGGTACCAGAGGGTCCCTGGCCTCCCAGCTGTGTCCTGCCGGGGGCCCCATGGTGATGCCATCTATAGATTTTCCCCAGTTTTATGACTCTGAGTGAGGAAAAAAGGGGAAAAGCCCTCTCCTGCACAGATGGTTTGGGCCCTGTTGTCAGCACAGGCCAGTGCCACACAGACTTAGCTTTTTGCAGGTCTCTTGTCTCGGGCCCCAAGATGCTGGTGACTCTCTGAAGGCTTTGGATGATTGTGCTGAGGTCCTGGCATGTTTGGAGAAGAGGAAGATCTCCTGGGTGGTGCTCTTTCAGCTGACAGAGACTGGTGAGAAACCCTTCCAGATGGACGCTGAGGGCTGACTCAGTGACGTCAACTGCTAAGGTGACGGCAACTGTCACTGAGTGTTCCAGCAACATTCAAATGGTCAAGAGGACCCCTCCTTGGGAGTCACTTTACAAATTCATTTTTATGAATTTACCTTCTTAGCAACTGTCACTGAGCATTCTAGCAATGTTCAGTCAAGAGTGAGCCCTCCTTGGGGGTCACTTTACAAATTCATTTTTATGAATTTACCTTCTTACTAAATTCATAAACTCCATTTTACTTGGAGTACATTCAGTACAAACTTACTTAAAGCAACAAGAGAATTTGTGGGAGCACTGGGACCCAGAGTGGCACTCTGGGACAGGAGACAGCTGGACCCACGAGTGGCCTGCCTTATGTCTGCCCATTGACCCCTATCTCCAGGCCATGTCCTCCCTTGTGAGGACATCCACCCTCACCCTGTCTCCAGCCTGGTGACAGGCAGTAGTGTCCAGAACTGACTGGCCCTTCCCTTGGTGTTGCAGATGCCGGGCTGGGGCATCTCCTGCTCCATGTGGCCCCGAGTCACCATGCCAGGCTGCTGCCTGTCGCCTTCTACAGGTAACCTGCAGGCTGGCTACGGGGGCCGTGCACATGCAGAGTCAGGGCTGCTAGCAGCACGTTGGCTGAGCATGATAGCTCTTACCCTCACGTCTCTCCCCCTAGTCTCCTCTCCTATATCCAAGACAGTGCTGCGATCAGGGAAGAGGCCTTCCTGCACGTTGCTGTCGACATGTACCTGAAGCTGCTCCAGCTCTTCATGGCTGGAGACACGAGTGCAGTCTCAACACTGGTCAGCAGAAGCCCAGCACTGCAGGGCCAGGCAGGTGCCAGGGCCAGGCCCACCTCCAGGCAATGTGCAGCCTGCAGGCGGTGGGGCGCTGCTCCATCACATTGTATATGCTCACCTGCGGCCACCTGTCTCCTCTCTAGGGCAACCCTGTAGAACTGATAACAAAAGCTCGTCTTTTTCTGCTGCAGTTAATACCTCAGTGTCCAAATAAGAGCTTCTCAAATATGACAGAGGTAACAGCAGGGTGCTTACCTTGGGGTTTGTTTTTAACACCTTAGGTTCAGTCCACGAAGCGATGGTGTGGCAGTGCACCCTTCCCCTCTCATCCCCCCGACCCCCAGTGGTCTGCTGTTCAGGTTCTCTGTGTCCCAAGAGGCTGTGGGCTAAGTGCACTTTTCTCCTCACAGCTGCTGGCTGAGCATGGGGACTGCGACCCTGAAGTGCGCACTGCCCTCCTGAGCAGGCAGCAGGCTGTGCCTGACAGCAGCTTGGACCGGGAGCCCAACCTCTTCTGCCTGGACGCGTCGCCATG
The DNA here is from genome assembly GCA_963574355.1 of Loris lydekkerianus. Taxonomy (NCBI): domain Eukaryota; kingdom Metazoa; phylum Chordata; class Mammalia; order Primates; family Lorisidae; genus Loris; species Loris lydekkerianus. The sequence continues at coordinate 54,104 of CAUYPK010130819.1, read as the reverse complement.
CACCAGTCTGGCTCCTTTGTAAATAATTTATTACAAGCAAAACATGGAGCTCTTGTTGCACTAAAAAGTGATTACAAACCTCCTTGATCGCTTTAGTGGGAAAAAAGAATCAATTATTTATAATCTGTGTCTGGCCCCGCATTACTTGGTGTTTGCAGGAACAAAACCACTGGTCCCAGAACAGAGAATCAAAGGCTCTGTGAGCTATACACCAAGCTGCCAACTCGAGCCCTAGCTGATACGTCCAAGAGGCTGTACACGCAGGAGGGTAGGGTGTGTGCAGGAGTCAGGCTGCTGGCCGTGCCCACAAGCCACCTACAGTCCTCAGGTGGGCTCAGGCTTCACAGCCTGGTCTTCTATGGTCCCAGAAGGGCTTGGTGGCCCAGGTGGTGGCTCTGCCTCCATAGGCAAGGCCTTGTCCTGGGTCTGTGTCAGCAGGTGCACCATGGACATGTGTACATTAAGGTTATGGGCCTTCTCAAACCGCCGGCCACACTGGTCACAGGCAAAATCCAGCTCAGTCTCTGCCTTGTGTTTGGTCATGTGGTACTTGAGGGACGCCCGCTGCCTGCACTGGAACCCACAGACTTCACACCTGGGGGACAGAGGTGTGTGAGGGGGCTGGGCCAGTCACAGCCTCGGGGAGGCACCCAGCCCACACTTACTGCAAAGGCTTGGCTCCCGAGTGACGCATCTGGTGGACGAGAAGGTGCTTCCGCTGTTTAAAGGTCTGGCCACACTCATCACAGATGTAGTTCCGCACTTCTAAAAGACCAAGGCGGGTGAGCCCCAAGCACTCGGGTCTCCCCTGTAGGGGAGGGCAGTCTTCAGTGTCTTATCAGGAAGAGGACCCCTGCACATGAGGTGTGTCCAGTCAAGGGGTCTGTGAGTGCTTAACTTAGAGATGAGAGATAATTCTGATTCAAACCATCTTATCTTTTTTTTTTTTTTTTTAAACAAAGTCTCACCTGGTCACCCTCAATGAGTGCTGTGCCATCATAGCTCACAGCAACCTCAAACTCTTGGGTTCAAGCAATTCTTGCCTCAGCCTTCTGAGTAGCTGGAACTACAGGCGCCCACCAGGCGGCTACTTTTTCAAGACAAGGTCTTGCTCTGGCTCAGGCCAGTCTTGAACCCGTGAGGTCAGGCAATGCACTCGCCCTGGCCTCCCAAGTGTTAGGAGACAAAGCGTGAGCCACCATACCTGGCCTAAGATTATCTAAATGGCTTGAAAATACCACCCTATGGCTTGGCCTTTCCCTTCAACTGTGTACATTGGGGCCTTTTTGTTTTCTGGGGTGAGATAGGGTCTGTCTCCCACAATGGAGTGTAGTAGGTTGATCACAGCTCACTGCAGCCTCAGACACTCCTATAGCAAAGTCAATAGAGCAAAAAAGGACTGATATCATCCTTCACTGCACACATATGGGCTGGTCCCAGGGCCGCCCAGACATGCTGAAATCATCCTGCAGTCAGCCCGGCAGGCCCCTCCCTATATAAAAGTTTTGAATCTTAAGAATACCATTTTTTTGTTTGTTGTTGTTTTTTGAGACAGTCTGACTTTGTCGCCCTCTGTAGAGTATGTGGCATCATAGCTCACAGCATTCTCAACCTCCTAGACTCAGCGATTCTCTTGCCTCAGTCTCCAGAGCAGCTGTGACTATAGGTGCCTGCCACAACACCCAGCTATTTTTAGAGATGAGGTCTCACTCTTGTTCAGCTGGTCTTGAACTTGTGAGCTCAGGCAATCCACTTGCCTTGGCCTCCCAGAGTGCTAGGATTATAGGTGTGAGCCACCATGCCTGGCCAAATACCATTATTTTTTATCCATATTTGGTTGAAATTTTTTTAATAAAAGGACCCAAGCCCTTAAACCCTGTATTCAGGGTTCAGCTGAACATGTAACAGATGTATCTTAAAAGGCCTGCTCCTGGCTCAGTGCCTATAGAACAGTGATTATGGCGCCAGCCACATACACCAAAGGTGGTGGGTTTGAACCGAGCCTGGGCCAGCTAAACAACTGCAACAAAAAATAGCACAGCGTTGTGGCAGGCACCTGTAGTCCCAGCTACTTGGGAGGCTGAGGCAAGAGAATTGCTTAAGCCCAAGAGTTTGAGGTTGCTGTGAGCTGTGACACTGCAGCACTCTACCAAGGGTGACATAGTGAGACTCTGTCTCAAAAAAAAAAAAAAAAGGCCTGCTCCTGTAAGCAGGGGTAGCATGTATGCAGTTCTGCTTCCTGATGTGACTGTTATGTAGGTTACATCATTAAAACTGGAGGGCAGGCGGCACCTGTGGCTCAAAGGGGAAGGGCACTGGTCCCATATGCTGGAGGTGGTGGGTTCAAACCCAGCCCTGGCCAAAAACCACACACAAAAAATAAATATTTAAAAAACAAAAAACTGGAGGGCAGTCATAAATATGGGCCCGAGGTTAGAACTTATGTGCAGAAAAAAAAAAAACGAATTAAACAGTCAAGTGTAGATCATGGTATCACCACTAAGAGGTGCTTACTGTCTTTGCTTTTCTCATTCTTAATTTCTAAATGCATGTGATTTATAGTTAAGTAGGTTTTAGGTGACAAACATACAAAAGGGCACCAAGATTTCTTGGCTGTCAGTGATATCAGAGGACTTTGAGTCAGGACATCTGTCCACCCCAGGGGCAGGCAGAATCTCACACGACTAGAACCTTCACCCACCTTCTTGACCCAGGAGCACCTGAAGCCACTAATACCAGATGCAACTGCGCTTCCATGTCAGCCACCTGTCACAACCCCCCAAGACCCAGATGGGCTATGTGTGCTGCAGGCCATCGGGGAGGGCACATACCTGTGTGGGTGAGCTTCACATGGCGCTGTAGGTATCGGTCAATCATGAACACCTTGTTGCAGCCAGGGTGGGGACAGGGCCTCTCTCTGACCTCCTCGTGGTGCTCCTTGATGTGCTTCTGCAGGAGGGACCCAGGGAGACCCTCAGTGCCTCACCGGAACAGAGTCCTACCTCCTAGGGACCCTGCTCAGCCCCTGGGTGGCTGGTGGCTGACCCTCTAGTGACAGACTCTCTCTCAGGGATGACACCACCTGCTCCCTCACAGTCTCATGCTAAGACACATCTTGACCTACGAGGCTGCATCTCTAGGGAAAGGCTGGCTCCATGTCCCCCAACCCCTGGGACAGTGCTGCTGCTGCTTCAAGCCTGTTACCCTGGGCTCACAAGAGGCTGTGGGCATAGTGCCCAGCTCTGCAAAAACAGGGTCACACTGACAATTGCTGAGCCCCAGCACACCCATCCTCACCTTCATACCATCAGCTCCTCGGTACACGGCTGTGCAACCCTGGTAAGGACACTTGTAGATGGGGGGGAGCTCCTCCCTGTGAGGCAGAGCACACATGGAGACAAGGCCCGACACCCAGGGCAGCACCCACGCTCCAGCCCCCTCACCTCTCACAGCGGAGCTTTTTCTTCCAGCCAGGCTTGGGCCCAGGTTTCTTGCGGACTTTGGGCTCTCCAGACTTCTTGGCTTCTTTGCTTTCACTCTTCTTACCAGAGACCCTAAAAAAAGAAAAAAAAAAAGATGTACCCAAATTCAGTGACATTCCTGGTCTCTCTTCAAGAGGTCTTTTCTCAAATTTCTAGGACTGAGCTGCTTCCATGCTCACTGGCTGGCCCTTAATTCTGCCAGTAGCCACCAAAGCAGAATAGTTCAGCCTGAGGCCCTAGACCGGCCACCCGAGTGAATGCGGCCAGAAGCCTAGAGTACAGCAGCACGTGCTATGACTGCTACCAGGTCTTCCAAGCTGAACCTTTGCCTTCTATCCTAGTGCCAAAACCCAAAACTGGAGACATCTTGGGAAATGGAATAGGAAAGCTTTAAGGGCCTGTCCCTGCACTGAAATAAACACACTAGAAAAAAGCTCACAGTTAACTAGCTTGCGAGCTTGAGAGCAGAGAAGTGCTCTTCCCTGGTGCCACCCAGCTGCTACCCCCATTCCTCAGCCACAGGAAAACCAACCTGCATTCCTAGAACAGCTGGCTGGGGCCAGGATGTCCAGTGGGAATCACGCCCTCCAAAAACATGGGGCTGTAAGTTTTAGTTGGTCTGGCAGGTCCCTGAGGGCCAAGTGGAGACAGTAGTGTCCCTGTGTTTACCAGAGGACTTACAGAGATATGTACACTTGCTTTTCCTTTTTGGATCTAGACATTTAAAGAACTCTGCTAGGAATAGAAGGGAACTTCCTTGCCAAGACAAATGATTTCGGCAAAGTTGCAGGTTAAAAACCCACACACAAAACCCAGTTACAGGGCGGCACCTGTGTCTCAGTGGGTAGGGCCCTGGCCCCGGCCCCAGCCAAACTGCAACAAAATAGCCGGGCATTGTGGCAGGCAGGCACCTGTAGTCCCAGCTACTCGGGAGGCTGAGGCAAGAGAATCACCTAAGCCCAGGAGTTGGAGGTTGCTGTGAGCTGTGACGTCACAGCACTTTACCAAGGGTGATAAAATGAAACTGTCTCTTAAAAAAAAAAAAAAAAAAGGGTGGCCCCTGGGGCTCAAAGGAGTAGGGCACCAGCCCCATATGAGAGGTGGTGGGTTCAAATCCAGCCCCAGCAAAAAAACTGCAAAAAAACAAATAAAGTTGTTTTTAAAAAAAAAAAAAGTTATATTTATACACACTGTTAGTGAACAATCCAAAAAGGAATTAAGAAAACATTTGCAATGGCGTCAAAAAGAAAAAAATACTTAAAAATAAACTTAACAAAGGAGGAAGAATAAACTTAAGGAGGGGAGACTTATACAATGAAAGCTGTAAGGAACTGCTGAAAGAAAACCTGATGGCAGGGTGAGAAGGCTCCCAGCTGTAATCCCAGGACTCTGGGAGGCCAAGGCTGCTGGATCACCTGATCTCAGGAGTTTGACACCAGCCTGAGCAAAAGCAAGAGCCTGTCTCTATTAAAAGTAGAAAAACCAGCCAGGTGTTGTGGATGCCTGTAGTCCCAGCTATTCTGGAGGCTGAGATAAAAGGATCACTTGACCCCAAGAGTTTGAGGTTGCTGTGAATTAGGATAATGCCACTGTACTCTAGGGCAACAAAGTGAGACTCTTCCCCCCCCCAAAAGAAAAGTTAACATGTCATAATAAATGGACAGATAATCCCATGTTTATGGGTGAGAATATTCAGTTGGCAATACTACAGATTCATTGCAATCCTTATCAAAATCCCAGCATTTTTTTTTTGTAGAAATACAAAAATCTATATTTAATGTGGAATTTCAAAGGACACATAGGCAAGACAAATTTCAAAAGCAAATTTGAGGGCTGAAACTTTGTTTCCCAAACATACTACAAAGGCACACTAATCAAAACAATGTAATTGGCACACTTATAGATATGCTGATTAATCAAAAAGAATTGAGACCAGGCTTGGCACCCATAGCTCAGCAGTTAGGGTGCCAGCCACATACACCAAGGCTGGTGGGTTCAAACCCAGCCTGGGCCTGCTAAACAACAATGACAACTACAACAAAAAAAATAGCTGGGCATTGTGGCAGGAGCCAATTGCTTAAGTCCAACAGTTTGTGGTTGCTGTAAGCTGTTACACCATAGCACTCTACCAAGGGTGACATAGTGAAACTTTGTATAAAAATTAAAAAAAAAAAAAAAAAAAGGCTCAGCTCCTGTAGCTCAAGCGGCTAAAGCGCCAGCCACATACACCAAAGCTGGCAGGTTCGAATCCAGCCCAGGCCTGCCAAACAACAATGACAACTACAACCAAAAAATAGCCGGACATTTTGGCAGGTGCCTGGAGTCCCAGCTACTTGGGAGACTGAGGCAAGAGAATCACTTAAGCACAGGAATTGGAGGTTGCTGAGAGCTGTGATGCCACAGCACTCTACCTACGGGGAGAGCTTGAGGCTCTGTCTCAAAAAAAGGAAAAAAAAAAAAAAATTGAGACCAAAACCCCTCATGTATGTGACCTACTGATTTTCTTTCCTTTCTTCCTTTCCTTTCTTTCTTTCCTTCCTTTCTTTCTTTTTTTTTTTTTGAGACAGAGTCTCAAGCTGTCACTCTGGGTAGAGTGCTGTGGCATCACAGCTCACAGCAACCTCAAACTCTTTGTCTTAAGTGATCCTCCTGCCTCAGCCTCCCAAGTAGATGGGACTACAGGTGCCCACCACAAAGCCCAGCTATTTTTTGGTTATAGTTGTCATTGGCGGGCCCAGGCTGGATTCGAACCTGCCAGCTCTGCTGTATTTGGCTGGTGCCTTAGTGGCTTGAGCTCTAGGCACCGAGCCATGATCTACTGATTTTCAACAATGGTACCAAGACCATTCACTGGGAAAGAAAAGCCTCTTCAACCAGTGTGGGGTAAGTGGATGTCCACATGGGAGAACGGAGCTGGACCCTCCCTCAAGCTACACAGAGACAGACTCAGATGGATCATGACCTGAATGTAAGAAGTAAAACTATAAAGCTCTGAGAAGAACACAGGGGAAAATCTTCATCACCATGGATGTAGCAACAATTCTGTCCATATGACACCAAAAGCATAGGCAACAAAAATACACATTGGTAAACTGGACTTTAACAAAATTTAAAACTTTGTATAGCCAGGGGGATCATTTGAGCCTGAGTTTAAAGCTTTTGTGTGCAATGATCGCACCTGTGAACAGCCATGGCATTGTATCCTGAGCAACATGGTGAGACCTCGTCTCTTAAAAAATAATAAACTTTGTGCTTAAAGTACACTACTAGGCATGCAAACATAACCCACAAAGAGAAATACTTATAAGCTGGAAGAAAATACTTGTAAATCATAACTGATGAGTGTCTAACATCCAGAATATATAAAGAACTGCTACAATTCAACAGCAAAAAGAAAACCTAACTAAAAAATGGACAAAGGAGTTCACCGTATTATTTCTCCCAAGAAGATACACAAATGGCTAATAAGTAAGTGAAGAGATGCTGAGCATAATCAGCCATCAGAGTAATGCAAACCACAATGACAAGACGCTGCTTAACATCCACAAGGTAATTCCCAGTAGAAAAAAACAGGAAGTAACAATGTTGTCAAGGATGATGTGGAGAAATTAGAACCCTGTGTATAATAGAAAGTGGCACAGGCTCTTTCTATTAAAAGTGGCAGGTCCTCATAAGTTAACGTGGAATGACATAAGATACCAGCAGTTCCACTTCTAGGTATAAACCCAAAGAATCACGGCAGTGACTCAAATATGTGTACCAGTCTCAACAGCATTATTCACAATAGCCAAAAGGTAGGCTGGGCATGGTGGCTCATGCCTATAATCACAGCATTCTGGGAGGTGAAGGAAGGAGGATCTCTTGAGCTCAGGAGTTTGAAACCAGCCTGAGCAATAGTGAGACCCTGTCTCTACTAAAAATAGAAAAACTAGCTGGGTGCTTTAATGGACACCTGTAGTCCCAGCTTCAGGAGTGCAGGAGGATCTCTTAAGCCCAGGTGTTTAAGGTTGCTGTGAGCAATGATGATGCCATGGCACTATAGCCTGGGGGACAGAGTGAGCTCCTGTCTCAAAAATAAAAAGTCACAGAAACTATTCAACAAGGAAATGGATGACACCTGTGTGGCTCTAGAAGTCAGTACCAGAGCTGGAGCTAAGAGTGATGCCAGGGTGGGGCCCCTGGGTCTCCTAGGATGCAGAGCCCGAAAGCTGGAGCAGCAGGTGTGGTGGAGGCTCCAGAGAGGACACTGCAGTGTCAGTTCTAGCAAGGAACTCTCTGGAATGAAGCTAGGTCTTGTCCACAGGGCTCCCTGCCACCCATGACCTGCCATTGCTGGGACATAAGAGGCACACTCACCCAACCTGCTGGCCACCCCAGCACATGGAAATCAGGTCCCAACTTAGAATAAACAAGAGGCGTATGGGCAGCCCCGAGGACCTACTTTCCTGTCTGCCCACCCAGCCCTTCAAACTGGCCTCTCCACTCACTCATGGAAGACACATCTCATGGGCCTTTGGGGACTGGGCCCAAAAGAAGTAAAGTGTGAGTGAGAGAATAGGAAGTGTGAGCCTCCTTCTCCCATGCCAGACCCCAGACACCTGCAGCTTGGCAGTCCACTTACTTCTTTTCTGGGTAAGGCTCAAAGGATTCATCCGAAGATGGAGTATTTTGCTTCTTGTCATTTTCATCTTCACTCAGGAAGTCTCTAGGAAAGGAAAGAACCTTTAAGCAAAGCCCTGGACAGGGTAAATGACAGATAAAATGAGATCTCCTGTCTAGAGATACCACATGGGTTCCCACATTTTAGTTCTCCTAAAAATGTCTTTAAAAATCCAAAATTCTATGACTGGTTGTAGTAGCTCACACCTGTAATGGGAGGCCAAGGTGGGTGTTGCTTGAGCTCAGGATTTCAAGACCAGCCTTAGCAAGAGCAAAACCCCATGTCTACTAAAAATAGAAAAACTAGCTGGGCATTGTGGTAGGCACCTGTAGTCCCAGCTACTCAGGAGGCTGAGGCAAGAGGATTGCTTGAGCCCAGGAATTTGAGATTGCTGTGAGCAACGATGATGCCATGGCAATCTACACAGGGCGACAAAGTAAGACTCTTTCTCAAAAAAAAAAAAAAAAGAAAGAAAGAAATCCAAAATCCTCAAATCTCATTTCCTAACAGAGGGGACAAGCCAGGGTCACAGCAGGCACCCTGCCAACCGTGCTGTCCTTGCACCAGGACAGGAAGAGCCATTCCTCACAGGTGGTGGGTTTCTGGGGAGGTACTCTAGGGGAAGAGAAGCAGCTCATCCCAGACCCCAGACCTGCAGCTGGCAGGTTCATTGTCAGTGATTTCAAAGATCACAAAGGGGACAGAAATCTGTGACTTTTACCCTAAACATGACTCACTTGTCTCCTGGCATCTGTGGAACAGCCCCTGGCCACACCAGACAGCCCAGCACCCTCTTCTACCACCGGCACCTGCTGATCGGCACCAAGCACTGGGCTTTGCTCCCTGTTTGGATGAGGGTGCATCTACACTGCAGCCAGGCTTACAGTATTGGGTGCACAGGGTATAAGCACCAGCCAGCATGCAGTCACCCTACATGGCTCTCAGCCCCAGAAGCTCCCGGGCTATGCTGGTTCCCTTCCAAGATAGGTGTGTCCCAAATCATAACCACGTTACAATAAAGGGCTAGAATCTAGGCTCTGTTCTAGTAACATCTGGGTGCAGTACAAAACTAAGGCCTTTAAGAAGGAAACAGCAGCAGCAACAAAGGGCCCACCATGAGCAGTCTGAACAGAGTCACCACTCCGGGTCAGAAACCACATTGTGCTCCATTTTGTAGCTGCATCAGCCCTGGGGGACCAGGACGCCCCCAATCAGGAAGGAATTAGATGCCTTGGAGGCTTCCTTGGCCAACCAGAGAAGAACATCTGGACCAGGCACAGTAGCCCCTAAGGTAACTGAGTTTGATTTTCAAGGGACAAATTTTAGGCTATTTAAACCCACTCTTCTCTCACCCCTCAGAAAGGTCACTGAACTCGTCTTTTACCCGATCATCCGAGGTTGAAGGCGGAACCTGCTTCTCACTCAATTGCCCTGAGAAACAAAGAATAAGACCCTTGTCACCAATATAGCCCAAAAAAATGCCTCACCTGTGAGAAAGCACTACCCTCATCTGACAGCCTGGCTTCCTCTAGGAGAGAACCCAGGGTCCCTTAGCCTCCAATGCCCCCGACCTCCTGGCCCATCTCCTCGCCAAGTGTCCTGTACAGCCTCTGGCCCTGCCACCACCCCCATGTCCAGCAAAGGCAGAGGCAGCACCAAGCATCAGAAACTCCGGGAACAGCCAACGCCAGCAGGCCCAACACCTCCTGCAGATCAGACCCAGTCATCCTATGGTGGCCTGCACTTTGTGGATGTTTTGAGACATTTAAAAAATTATTGTTATCCAAGTATCACACACACACATTTTCAAAAGCCAACCAGTTCTAAGCTGCCTGTGGCCCCTGGAGGTGCATCTGGGCAGCTCTTGGGCAGTTTTTAGAGTTGCACCGAGGACTCACAGGTGGGAGCCAAGTACCCACATGGGGACAGATGCACGTGTCCAGAAAGGACAAAACACGTGGGAAACAGTTCAGGCCTTCTCACTCCATGCCCAGGAGCAGCTGCACCCAACCACAGCACTCTGGGGTTGAGGCCACAAACAAGGACCCTATGAGACCCCCTTGTCTGTAAGCAGAGGGGACCACTGTGCACTGGCCCTGCTAGGGTGTCACCAGGCAACTGGCTAGGACCCAGAGAATAACTTGTAGCTGGCCCAGAGCAGCAGCCATAGAGGCAGTGGCCATTCTTTTCCCCCACATCCCATACACAAGGGCCCCATTCTTCTCTCTTCCTTGGTCCCTTGGGCCTACAAGAATGGGAGCAAGAGGCTGAGAACACTGGGTGCCCAGCAAGCACGTCTGTGAAAATGCTGCTGAGACAGAGTCCTACTATGAAGGAATAAGGCCAAGACAGGGTGGCTGTCCCTTCCCACTCTCAGCTGTGGGGAACAGTTATCCCCACTTGTCCACAAGTTCCTGGGGGGACAGCCAAGACTGGCTCCCAGTCACTTCCATCAGCTCCCTTTGCACTGTGCCACAGCCACCACCCACAAGGTGGTGGAAAAGTTCACTTTCTGCTAAAACGCTATCCCACTCAGGAGTATAGAATCCTGGCCTAGCACAGGCCAGAGATGCCTCCTACCTGGGGCCCCACTGAGAGGTGGGCTTGGCTGTGGTGCAGAGCCTGGCCCAGGCCACATAGGACTGCCATCTGAAGGAGACTGGGCCACATCTGTGCCAGGCAGTATCTTGGTCTCAGGCCCAACTGTGGTCCCTGTCCCTCTGCCCTGGGAGATCTGAGGGGCAGCCCCAGTGGGGTCGGATCCCCGGTTCTCGGTGAACCATGGTGCCGTCTCCTTGTCCCATGCCCACTTGACTGCCAATGCGCTGTCCAGCAAGGCTCTGCAGCTGGAGTCGATGTCCATAGCATAGTCGTGGCCCTGGTCACAGCCCCACACAGCCTGGATGACGCCACAGTACTCAGAGGACAATGTCCTCTGAAGTCTAGGCAGGGCCCTGCAGCCGGCCGCATGTCCGTGCACCCACCCCACCAAGCCGTGCAGGCACTGAGGGCTGGAAGTGATCAGATCCACTGAGAAGAGGCAACAAAGACATCAGCGCCAAGGTTGGTCAGTATCCAGCCCAATATCCAGAGCCCACCCTCACCTGGGGCACTCACCTAGACAGGCTCCTTCCTCCACCCCTGCTGGGGGCTGGGCACTGACCCTGCAAAGAATCAGTGTGGCCTTGAGCAGGATGTGCAGCCTGGGGCTCCTTGTATAAAAGCTCCTCAAAGTCTCAACCCTTGTACCTGCCTCCACCCAGATCTCTCCTGGGAGCCCACCCCTCTTCCTGTCGGGTGTACTGCCCTCAGCTGCAGAGGTCTACGCACATCTTGCCCACCCTAGGCCTCCCTCACACCAGTCCTGAAGGTGCCTACATGGGCTTCTGCTCAGCCAGTCATGGCCTTCACCCCCACCACAGGCGCTCCTATTGCCTCTAACCAGTGCCCAGCACATACGGGTGTTGAACCCCTGGATGTGCCCTGAACAAACAGAGAGCCTACTTTGCACATGGCTTCCAGTGGCCTGTCGGGGAGATGTTCACCCTCTGCAGGAAGGACTTGAGGAGGCTGTGGCACTGGTAGAACTGGGCATGGCAGCTCTTGCAGACAAACTGAGGCAAAGCCGGGTCCTGATGCACAGCCACCCCTAGCAGGCACTGGAAGTCTCTGATGAAGACACGCTCCCCTGGGGACAGTCTCTCTGAGCTCTCCCCAGGTGCCCTGTCACAGATGCTTCGCAGGCTCCTGGAGGAGAACTTCCCATGGCAGAGGCGACAGTGCCCCATGCCAAGAGACCGACCTATCCCTGGGCAAAGCAACAGGGGACATCAGCAGTCAGCCTGGGAGGCCAGCTTAGGGCACACAGTTCTGTAGGGTGACACCACCAGCCAGCCTTCCAGGGCCTGAGGTGGAGAACCACCCCACCCCCACCCCCAGGACCTCCCCACACCCTGCAAAGACACAGATGAGATCTGGGCTTCCAGTGGAAGCATCAGTCTTTGGAGGACATGGGTAATGGAGATCACTGGTCCATGAAATCTCTCATGGGACTCTAAGTGCTCCACAGCTGTAGACCTTCACAGGTGAAGCTGGCAACTGCACCATCCTCACTCCACCCTGGTGAGACCAGAATAAAGGAGCTGTGTCCCCTCGAGCCTTCAAGAAAACCACCTGCCTTTCCTGTGTGCCAAGCTAGAAGAGGCCTTTCCGGCCCAGGAGGCCAGTAACAGGAAAGCAAGAAAAAGGCACTCAGGTGAGCAACAAGCATTATGAAAATGCAAAGTGCACTACTGTAACCGCCCTTCACCACCTACCAGGCAGGGGGCCAAGCTGTTCTCAGGACACCCTTGGGGTATATTTTAATCAAGAGAAAACTGAGGTTAACAAAAGTTAGGCAATTATCTCAATGTCACTGCCTGAGACAAGCCCAGGCTGAAGCCCAGCCCGACTCTAAAACCCTGAGCGCTAAGTCCCTAACAAGCTTAGAGAACTGGGCACGGAAGGGCCGGCTGTCTTGCCAAAGGTCGTCTCACAACTGCCACGGAAGCCATAGGGCAGAGAGCGCCAGAAGCTCTCTTGGCCTCTTGGTCCCACTGGCCAGAAGAGGCCTCCTTCCAGCTGGGAGGCCTGATAGGGTGGGGGAAGAGGAGGCCCTGGGATGCGGTCACCTGGGGTGGGGAGACGTGGTCCCCAAGGTGGTGGTTCCGTCCACCCAAAGCCTCGCCCGGGACCCTCGCGCCACGCCCGCCACGACGGGCCTCCCAGACCGGCACGACCCACCTGCCTCGTCGGTGCCGACTTCGCCCGCGTCCCCGCAGGCCCGCGAGGAGCCCCAGTCGAGCCGCGCCGCCGCCGCCGCCGCCAAGGCCTCCGCCCCGTCCACGCTCGGCCCGCCGCTGCGGGAGGGGCGGCCTCGAGCCCGGCCGCCGCCGCAGCCACCGCTGCCCGGGCCCCCGCGCTGCCGGGCCACTCCAGGCGAGAGGAAGCGGCCGAGTCGGTCCCGCTTCATGGCGGCGGCCGCCACTCCAGCCCGGCCGGGTGCTGCCCCGCCCCGCTCGGCGCCGCTCAGCCGGCAGTCTGGCTCCGCTTGGCCCGTTCGAGGCGGAGCGGAGCAGGAGGGCAGAGGCTGGCGGAACGGCGAGGAGGGCGGGCCCGGGCCGCTCCCCTCTGCGGCCCGACTGCCGCTCCGCCTGTGGGCTGCGTGGGACGAGCCCACCAGGGAGAGGCGACCTGCTCCTCCCTGCCTCTCCCCGACGGGCTGAGACGCGGGGCGGCGACGCCGGCCGAGGCCGACGGGCGCGCAGGTGGCAGAGCGGGCCGCCGAGAGGGCTGCGGGCTCGCAGGCAGGGTGAGGCTCCGGTTGTTGCCTTTAAACGCTCGCGGCAGCTACGCGAGGGGCTCTTTTCCCGACGGGAGACACGGCCCAACCCAGTCACTGACAGGACCCGCCGGGGGCTCCCCTGCCCCCGCCCCTTCCCCCGCTGGGGCCCAGATTCGCGCGGCGGTTCTCGGACGGCGGAAGCGAGTCCGCGCCCCTTCCGGCGGTCCGCTGCTCGGCGACTCCGGCACTCGCGCAGGCTACGTTCCGGGCTCCCGGGAGCCCGCCGCGCCCCGGTCCCCGCCGCCGCCCGCTCCCGTCGCCACCTCCCCTGCCCGGCGCCATGGCCACTGCAGCCGGGGACGGCACGGTGAAGCCGCTGCAGAGCGCCATGAAGTTGGCCAACGGGGCCATTGAGCTGGACGCCGGCAACCGGCCTCGGGTGAGGCGAGGCGGGGGCGGGGCGGGGCCGCCGCTGTGGCTCCAGGAGGAACCCATCCTCCGGGGCAGGCCCAGTGGGCCCGAACCGGGCCGGGCACCGACCCAGAACTCCTTCCCGGGCGTTCCTGGGGCGGGGACAAGGGCAGGGGCGCAGTTGGGACCCTGGGTTCTGGAGTCTGTGGTGTGACCTCGGACAGCTCCCAGTGCTTTCTTGGTCTCAATTTTCCTCTTTTTTTTTTGGCCAGGGCTGGGTTTGAACCTGCCACCTCTGGCATATGGAGCCAGCGCCTTACTCCTTAGAGCCACAGGTGCCGCCCCTCAGTTTCCCTCTTGTTTAATGAGACGGTGAATTAGAACCGAGATTTTATTTGCAAAGGGCGTTCAGGAGGGTCTGTGAAGCAACCCTCCAACAAATGGGTGACAGGTAATTCTACGTGTATGCATATTTTTCTGGGCAGACTCCGTAGATTTATGCCATATGGGACGAAATCCGGAGACTGCCGGGCCATTTGTGATGTGGCTGGCCATTTGCAGTCGCCTTCAGAGTGAGTGTGTGGAGTGCAGGCAGGGGAGGGTGTGGTTTGCTGGGGAGAATAGGTGCTAACTCCAAGGGTGGTGACCAGATGGAAGAGCTGTCCGAGCCACACTGGGCTTCCTAACAGGACAAGAGCCTGCCTGTGCCTAGGAAAGGTACCCTCGCTCCCAAGTCTGCTGCTTTACCTCACTGCTTTACCTCACTTGTTTTTCCGAAGCCCACAAGTGAGAATTCCTGCCTGAAATCTGATTTGTCCTATCTCTGAGGTACAGCCTTAGTTAAAGATGGGTAATTTTACAGCTAAGATAAAACAGATACACTGTGCTGTGTTCCTGATGCCCTGCTCTGTCAGAGAGCCCTAGAGAATAGACAGACCCCTTGAAACTGGAACCATGTCATGTGTTCCAGGCTCTTCTGTGCACCAGGAATACTTACTTTGTGATTCTAGGAAAGAGATTTCCCAGAACCTAAGCTAGGGAGTGATTCTAAGATTTGCAACAGCACTCTATTTTTAACCTCTCAGGAGATCTTAAGCCACTGACTGGCCCTTGAGTTGCACAGGAAGGAAACGTGTTTCATTCCAGACCCACTGAAAGAGAATGTCAGCTCCTTCCTGCAGAGGAGACAAAGGCAGTGAGAGGAGAGATTGATGCTCAGCTGGTGGTCTCTGGAACTCACTGCCTAATTCAGAAGTTGCAGGAAGAAGTACTCTGACATCACTTTCAGGTGCTGACATCTTTCCCTTCAAGTCTGAATAGGGTTACTGTTGTGCCCTGGACAGAACACCACTCATTAGACTCTGAAGGATTACCAGCTGACCACAATGCAGGCTGATGTCCCCTGGCTGTATCTCAAAGATAAGCAGCATTGTTCCTGTACTTCCGCACAAGAGCTCTGGCAAATGTGATAAGAGTTCTTCCCCTGCCCTGGCCTGACCCTGCTGCTTCTTTCCTGGACACAGGAGGCATACATGGAATACCTTAGGAGCATCCACTACATTTCCCAGGTGTTGCTGGAAGAAGTGGAGGTGACTAAAGGTACAGCTCAGGGTCACTGCTTTTTGCATGCTGGGCAAATTGTGGGCAGCCATTGATGGATTCCCAGGCCTGGGGATTTCCTGTGTCTGCCATCCTGGTCACAAACAGAGTGACTGGTGAGCACTCAGTGACCATGCACTGGTAACTGGACCATGCACCATGTTACATGGTGACAGGAAGTGGCCACTGTGGTGGGTAAGGGGATGGAGATTGGGGTGGGGCAAGACACTGGCCTCAGCTGCACAGAGGTGGGGCCACACCCCAGCAGAAGGAGGTGCAAAGGTGGGTAGGGCTATGTCCACCCTTGGTAGAACTGGGGTCAATCTGGTATAAAGAGAAGCTTGAAGACACTTTGAACTTTGTGGGAGAGACCAGTGTGGGAGTAGAGCCTCTTTGGGTGAGGAGTGAGAAGAGTGGACTGCCCAGAGGTGGGAGGAGTGAAGGGCTTGGAGATGTACCTAGCACTTGGAACTGACCAAACTTGACAGGGGTAGTGGGTGGCAGATGGATACTTGTAAGGGGAGGAATAGAAAGTTCCACAATTAAAGCTGGGCACACTGGGCAGGGCATGGTGGCTCACACCTGTAATCCCAGCACTCTGTAAGGCTGAGATAGGTGGATTGACTGAGCTCAGCCGCACTGAGACCTCATCTTTAAAAACAGCTAGGTGTTTTGGCGGGCGCCTATAGTCCCAGCTGCTCGGGAGACTGAGACAAGTGAATTGCTTGAGCACAAGAGCTTGAGGTTGCTGTGAGCTGTGACACTATGGCATTCTACCAAGGGTGTCAAAATGGTACTGTCTCAAAAAAAAAAAAAAAAATAAGTAAGCTGGCCACGCATGGTGGCTCATGCCTGCAATCTCTGCACTTGCGAGGCCAAGGTGGGTGGATTACCTGAGCTAACAGGTTCAAGACCAGCCTGAGTCAGAGCAAGAAACCAGTCTCTAAAAATAGCTGGGCACTATGGTGGGTGCCTGTAGTCCCAACTTCTTGGGAGGCTGAGGCAAGAGGATGGTTTGAGCCCAAGAGTTTGAGGTTGCTGTGAGCTGTGATGCCATGGGACTCTACCCAGGGCAACGGAGTGAGACTCTTTCAAAAAAAGAAAAGTTCCACAGTGAACACATTAAGTTTGAGGGGACAAGCACCTGGTTGGACATAGGAGCACAGAGGCCAGGGAGAGAGCTAATGGCTCCCTCAGCACCATAGGGAGGGAGTGAGCTCATCTGAGCTCTGATAGGCCAAGATGAGGGGGTGAGAGGAGGCAGAGGAAACCCAGAGGAGGAGGATGTCCCATAGGACAAAGAAACCCACGTGGTCCATCATATTTGGCAAGGGCAATTGGGGGTGGGGGGTGGTCATGAGCCAAAATAGGGTATGGCATGAGAAAATGGGTCTGTGAGGAGTTCACGTGAAATGGCCAGGGAAATGGGCCAGGAACTGCAGCTGGTGAAGCCCAGCAAGTTATAAGGTGGCAGTTCCTATAGGTGTCTCCTGTCAGGAGAAATCCCAGAGGAGGGTGGGGAGAACAGAACCCTCTACTGAGCAGCCAGGATGGGCAGAGGCTACAGGGGCTTGACATAGAGCCTGCAGGAAGGCAGGTCTGTGGGTCCACCACAGGAGGAAGTGAGCAAGGGAGCCCTCAGCTTATCAGTGTCTCTTTGGCATGGCTGTGGAGGCTGCATGGCCTGCAAGAAGCTTCAGTGAAAAGTAAAGGCTTTGTTTAAGGCACCCAGATGGGGACACAGGGCCAGTCTGGGTACCAGGCACAGTGGCTGTGCAGGGCCACACAGTAAACCCTGGGCGAGTGACCAGAGATGAATGAGGATGGGGCGCCCACCTGGTGGTAAGAGGTAGGGTTGCACAGCTTTTCCTCTTTCTCATTTTTATCTCACCAAATACCTGATGAATAATAGAGCTGACAATGACCAACCTTCTTGTCCCTTTCCCAGAAGCTGGGGAAACTGTGCCCCCTGACACCTCAAAGATGCTGAAGCTGGCAGAGCAGTGTCTGGAGAGGGCCCAGTCGACAGCCGCCAAACTTGGTGGGTCTTACAGGAGGCAGCTCTCCTAAGGTACCCCCAAGTCTGCATCTCCTTTGTGTAACATTGGCCCACCCTGCTGACCCCTGGCTTTGTATGGCTTACAGGAAAAACATGCCTGAAGCCAGCCATGCCCATGGCTGCTCCAGTCCCCTCACCTACCAGCCGACACCGCCGGGTATATTCAGATGAAGGAGGGAAGCTCTCTCCTTTTCTGCCACCTGAGATCTTCCAGAAGCTTCAGGTGGTAGAGTCACAATGTTCTAAGAAGTAAGATGGGGCAAGATGGGAGGTGGGCAAAGCCTGGGAATAGGTTTAGAGGTCCAGGAAGGTGAGCTGATTATTGGGAATTTAGTTAAAATGGGTCCTGGAATGGAATACATTTTTGCAGGGCAGAAGCAAATCCAAATTCTCTTTGGAGGAAAGCACCTTCATCCTTCATAAAATAAGTGGCACACAAAGATAATCAAACATGAAAGGAGACAAGAAACGATGAGGGGATGACAGGAGAAAGAGACTTCCAAGGTCTTCAAAAAGAGTTACCACACTTAAATACATATAATTGCCTCATGTTCATTCACTCCACAATGACAGATTCAACCAACTACAGGTCAAAAATAATTGGAAAACAAAACTAATACAAAATATTTCAAAATGAACAATACAATATAACCACTATTTCCATAGCATTTACATTGTGTTAGTTCTTATGAATAATTTAAATATATGATTTAAAGGGTAAGTGGGATGTATGTAGGTCCTATGCAAATACCATGCCATTTGATATAAGGGACTTGGGCATCTATGGGTTTTGGCATGGTGGAGCAGATCTTGGAATCAACCCCCAATGCATACCAAGGTATAACTGTGTGCCCTCCATAGTAATAGAGACAGGAGAAGTTTTAAAATACCTAAAGGGAATTAATAAACTATAAAATCTGTGGCGGCGCCTGTGGCTCAGTGGGTGGGGCGCTGGCCCCATGTACTAAGGGTGGCAGATTCAAAACAGGCCCCAGCCAAACTGCAACAAAAAAATAGCCAGGTGTTGTGGTGGGCGCCTGTAGTCCCAGCTACTAGGGAGGCTAAGGCAAGAGAATCACCTAAGCCCAGGAGTTGGAGGTTGCTGTGAGCTGTGTGACACTACGACACTCTGCCCAGGGCAATAAAGTGATACTCTGTCTCTACAAAAAAAGAAAAAGAAACTATAAAATCTGACCTGGCCAATAAAGAAATATGTAAAAATGAAACAAAAAATACAATACTAGAATTATTTTCCTTTTTTGAGACATCTTTGTTACCCTCGGTAGAGTGCTATGGCATCATAGCTCACAGCACCCTCAAACTCTTGGGCTCAAGCAAGAGTGCCATAGCATCACAGCTCACAGCAACCGCAAACTCTTGGGCTTTAGCGATTCTCTTGCCCTCAGCTTCCCAAGAAACTGGGACTACAGGCGCCTGCCACAATGCCTGGCTTTTTTTTTTTGCAGCTGTCATTGTTGCCTAGCTGGCCCAGGCCAAGTTCCAACTTGTCAGCCAGGGTGTATGTGGCTGGCACCCTACCCACTGAGCTACAGGCACCGCCCCTAAAATTAATTTTAAATACTAGTTGGGAACAAGAATAATATCCTCCAGTAGAAATCCTCACAAACACACAAAAACAAGTAGATAAATTTATTTATAACAGCAGAGTAGACATCACTAAAAAGAGAATTAGTGATTTAAAAAAGGTCAAAGATATCTATAAGGTGTTACAGAAAGAAATACAGATAGAAAATATATGAGAGGTGGGGTGGGGAGGGAAGAGGCATTTAAAAAAGAAAACATGATGGAAGGTCTAACATAAGTTAATTGGAGTTCTGGAAAGAAGGGAAAGAAAGTGGGAGGCCTAGTTTAAAGAGATAACCACAGATAATTTTTTAGAACTGATAAAGACACAGATGCAAGATGCCCAGTGACTCCCACGTGGGATAGACAGGAAGGACCCACTCCTGGCCCTGCTGTGGCTGGGGCCTCCTGGGGTTCTTCCTCCTTAACACTCACCTCATCTTTACATGTGCAGCTTCAGGGAAGGGCCAGGCACAGGACTTCGGTCCCAAGACAGACTTTTCCTCCTCAGTCTTGCTTCTCCACAACCTATACCCAATCACCACCCCTTACAACAAGAAGATACATAAAACAAAAGCTTTCAAGATGGAGTGACCATTGGTAACTGTCCTAAAGTAAACACACGTTTCCTCAATTCCTGGGTTGCAAACTAATCTAGCTGGCTCATATAATACCTTTAAAAAGTTTCACGTCATTGTCAAACATGCATAACTGATCTTCATGAAAGTCCCGTGGTGCAGGCCAGGCATGGGAGCTCACTCATATAATCCCAGCACTCTGGGAGGCCGACGTGGGTGGATCCCATGAGCTCAAGAGTTAGAGACCAGCCGGAGCAAGAGAGAGACCCCCATCTTTACTAAAAATAGAAATATGACCCAGGTGTTCTAGAGACCACCTATAGTCCCAGCTACTTGGGAGGCTGAGACAGGAGGATCACTTGAAGTCAGGAGTTTGAGGTTGCTGTGAGCTGGGAAGTCATGGCACTCTACCCAAGGCAACAGAGTGAGACTGTCTCAAAGAAAAAAAAAAAAAAAGTCCAGTGACCCAGCACCTCTTGAAAAGTCAAAAGTCCAGGCAACAGGAAGGCCTGTGTTTCAGCAGAGTAGGTTGGAAAGGGCCAGGCCACTCCTCCATGTCCTGCTGGCCCCCCATCATCAGCAGAGTGGGTCAGAGAGAATGAAAGGGAGGCTCCTTAGCCAGCAGAGCAATCTTGGGCTTCCTGGAGCCTGGATGGCAGCTTGTACCCATTTCCAGAGAATTGACACCACTGGAGGAGGCCTCCCTGCAGAACCAGAAGCTGAAGGCTGCATATGAAGCCCGGATGGCCCGTCTGGACCCAAGCCAGGCCATGCAGAAGACATCCCTAGTGAGTGGGACCCAGAGACGGGCTGGGGTTGGTGTAAGGAAAGGGTGGCGGTTCTGGAGTATGCCTCACTCACTCCTTCCTCCCCTAGACCCTATCTCTGCAGAGGCAGGTGATGGAGAACCTGGTGATCGCCAAAGCCCGGGAGGAGACAGCATCCTTTCTGGCTGTCCTGGTGGGCCCTGAGCTGAGGGCAGAGTGGGCGGTGTGAGGGGAGCAGAGGTGCCAGGGTCGGGTGTGGCTTGATAATTCTTCATGCCTTAGTGGAGCATGTCCTCAGGGACTGGTCCCCTCCCCCGCAGCAGCTACCAGGCCTTCTGGCTCTTGCTGTCCCGGCCTCTGGGCCGGCTGCCCCCCGGCCTTCCCCTCCACCGGCCTGAGCCTCCCCAGAAGCCGCCGCCGAGTAGCTGCCCGACCTTCCAGCTCTGCTCGCCCGCCGGATTGTACCTCTGGAGGGCAGCGGCAGCCTCAGCCGCCCCCTGCACCCTTGTGTTGCACGGCCCCGGGACGTCCCGGGTGCTCAGGGCAGCGGAGTGGATGAGGGACGGGGAAGGGGCGGAGGCCCGCCCAGGTCTGACACTGCGGCCCCTTGACTCTGCCGCCCCAGCTCCAGCGGAAGATGGAGGAACGTCGGCTGCGGCTCCAAGAGGCCGCCAACAGGTGCGCCTCCTGCCGCCTCCCGGGCAGCTGGGGAGGGCTCGTAAGGGTCTCCAGCGCCCGCAGCTCCAGCTCTGGGGTCGAGCCTCGTCCTTGCTCCCCAGGAGGTTCTGCAGTCAGGTCGCTCTGACCCCGGAGGAGCGGGAGCAGCGAGCCCTCTATGCCGCCATCCTGGAGTACGAACAAGACCACGTGAGTTCCGTGCTCCCGCGGGCGGAGCCGGGGCTGGGGCGGGGCAAAGCCAGGGTGTGAAGGGCTTCATTGGGGGGGGGGGGGGAAGGGTCTCAGTAGGGGGCAGAGCCATGGTTCAGCTGGTCTGCTTGTGTTGCATTCCCTGCACCCCAAAGACACTTTGTCCTGGGGCCAACCTCGCACAGGATTAGGGGCTTCCCATTGTGGGAGACTCAGGATGCTTTCATCCAAGGTGCCCTGTCCTGCAGGACTGGCCAAAGCACTGGAGGGCCAAGCTCAAGAGAAGTCCAGGGGACCTGTCACTGGTGACTAGCCTGGTCTCACACCTACTCAGGTACCCGTTAGCCTTCAGGCGCCTTTCTGATTTGGCCCCACTGACCCCCTGTGCAGGCCTTGGGCTCCTGCCCCTGTCGGTTGCTGGATGCCATGGAAGAGGGGTTAGAAAGCAAGGAGCATTATCAGAAAATCTGGAGAGGTTGCTGCTGCCCCGCCAGGTGGCCCAAGGTCCCTGACAGGGTCCCTGTAGGGATCTCAGCTCCCCTTTGCTCATGGTTCCCTTGGCTTCCCTCCATCACTCCAGATGGGGTGAATCAGACTTTATTTGTGAAGTTCACTGACAGGAAATAATCCAGGAATCACTTCCCTGAAACCTTTGATGGTGTGACAACTTGGTAGACAGTTGAGGTAGATGTCATAGGTGAGAGTCCAAATCTCAGATGGGTGAAGGTCAGTGACAGGCTGGGGCCAGCTGGCATTCTGCTGCTCCTTCTCATTATGATGGGTGGCTGTATGGTCTCTGCTAAGGCACCAGAATGGTGTGGCGCTGCCTCTTCTGAGGGTGCAGTGTTTCCTGAACAGCCCACTTCTCTCCTTACAGACTTCCAGATCACCCAATCTCACAGCTCCTGAAGAAGCTCCAGTGTGCCGTGTACAGCACGCTGTACCCTGTCGTGAGCAGCGCTTCTACCAGCGCTGTGTCTGCCCCAGGCTGCTGCTCCCTGCCCCCCGACACCGACCGGCTGCTGGCTCCTGGAAGCCGCAAGCTCCGGTCCTCACAGAGCCTGTACTGTGTGCTATCCCTCCCAGAGGCCAGCACAACTCTTTGGCCCAAGGACAGCTGCCCTGCAGCCCCCACTACACCCCCTCTATACCCTGACCCCCTGGACAGAGGAACAGAAGGCAGCTCTGGGGGACCACCTTCACCCCTGATAGATGCCTCTTCCCACCTGCCAGACAAAGACAGTTCCTTTGAGGACCTGGAACAGTTTTTGGTTACGTCTGAGAGGTGGGGCCAGGGCCTTGGGGGGCAGCCTGAGCCACAGACCCCAGGGCTCCAGCAGGATCCCCTGCTGAAGCAGCTGAAGAGTGCTGTGAAGGACATACACAATGCCATCGGTGAGCCCTCCCATAAGGTAGGCAGTGGGGGAGTTTCTCTGTTAGCAGCTCACCAGGGCCCTGGGATGGACCTGGGACTGAGGTCTTCCCTGGAGGCAGCCATGTCAGCCCTGACTTGCAGCTCTGTTCACCCTCCCCTGGGGCCAAGCATTCTGCCGAGCAGAGCAGGCACTGGCCCTGCCCCAGGTCCTCAGAGAACAGGTGCAGGAGAGTGAGTCCAGGGTCTCCCTCAGTCTGTGCTGTTTCCTCACTGGGCTTCCCAAGGAGGAGGGAGATATGGCCTGTTTACCCCTCACTCTTTGTCCTGCCCAGTTGAGTCTTCTGTTTGGGGAAGGGTCTGCCTGTCAGATCCTCTGGTCAGCAGGTGGTCTTGGCTGTCCCTTTGGGTCTGATGCACTATAACTCAACCCAAGGACTGTTGAGTATGTGCTGGTGTCAAGAGACTCAACTCTCAGACCCTTGATTTGGAGATAGTACCTGTGGATCCTCTCCTGTGCAAGTCCTTTCTAGGAATGAAGGATTCAAAGGTTTTCTAAGGGCCAGTGAGGGAGGCTCAGCAGCCAGGGCCTGCTTTCTCACTGTCCTGCCCACACTCTACAGGACTGGGGAGGCCAGCTCAGAGAGGGAGGACACTGCGGCCTACAGATGCTAGCCAGGATATTCCATTGTGATGTCCCCACTCTGTTTCTGGCAGACAGGCTGCTCTCCCTCACACTTCTGGCCTTCGAGAGCCTGAATACAGCTGCCTCCAAGGACCGCTGCTTGGCATGCATCGAGGAGCCCTTCTTCTCCCCGCTGTGGCCTCTGTTGTTGGCCGTGTACAGGTGTGGCCCCACTCTGTAGCTGCCATGAGTCCAGCTCCTATCCCTCAGGGCCTGTCCTGACCGCTCAGGCACTGTCTGTTCTCTTCTTAATCACTGAGGGGGTTTTTTGGTACTTTTGGCCAGGGCTTTGCTCTGAGACCATCCTTGGGGGTCTCTAGTTTGTAGGTAGGGCCATGTCCACCTCTCACAACTAGGGTCTCAGGAACAGTTGGGACATTTGTTAGGGGTGTGTGGCCAGTTTTCTCTAGGACTGATCTGGGCAGCTGAGCCTGGCCTCTCTCTGCATAGGAGTATACACCGCACACGGGAGGCCGCCCTGGGCAAGATCATGGAGTTCTACAGGAATGCACCCCCCACGGCTGTTGGCATCCCCAGAAAGCTGCTCCCACAGGACACTGAGGCTAAAGGGGCCACCTCCTACCCATACTGTGCCGCTACCCAGGAGCTGGGTCTCCTGGTGCTAGAGAGTTGCCCTCAAAGGAAGCTGGAGTGCATCGGTAAGAGCCTACGGCTGCACATCTGCACTCTAGACCCTCCTCTTGCCAGATGTGGGATGGGGGCGTGAGCAGTGAGAGCAGTGCCCACAGGGCTAACCCCACTCTGCCCAGCCTATATGCATCAGGAGCCCTGGGGGCAGTGCCAGGGAGTGTGGGCAGCCTTCCCATCCCCACCTGGTCCTCTACTGCACCCCTCTGCAGTGCGGGCCCTGCGGGTCATCTGTGTCTGTGCAGAAGACTATTGCCATACCCAGGAGGCCACCCTGGAGGCCGGACCCCAGCTTGTGGCTGCAGCCGCCATGTGAGTCCCAGGAGGGCTGGGGGCTGCCCTAGGAGGGCACCAGGAGAGGAGGCCTCCTGCCTGAGTGGCATGGTGGGGAACAGAACTCTCCCCTGCCCCGGCATGTGGTATCTCCTGAGCTGGGAGAACAAGCTCATTTCCACTGAGAACCAGGGCTCAGCAAAGGCTGGGGCAGGGCTGTTTACACTGTGCCCCTGGGACTGAGTCAGGGCTTCTCTAGGTCAGGAACCCCACAGCTAATCTTCTAGAATTTGAGGTTGCTCTTCCCAGAAACATGTGCTCAGACCCTCAGTTTCACATGTGGGGACAAGCAGGCTGTGGGCTCCTAACGAAGGGCTGCTCCCACACAGCCTCCCAGCCAAAGGGATGTCCTAGCATGTCTCTGCTACCCCTTCCCCTAAGGGGCAAGCAGATCTTCCCCACCTGAGTTCTGCAGCCTTGGGTTTGGTGATGCCCAACCTACCTTGATCTCCCCTGGCCCTGGTATCCACCTGGAGCCAGTGTCCCCTCAGCTCCCATATACGCTTTGCCTCCTGCAACCCTACCCCAGGAACCAGGCTCAGCCCTGAGCACATGTGTTCTGACAGCCTGTTGGGGCTGTGGCACCTGTCCTGCACTCAGGGCCTACAGGTGATGGGCTAGGAGGTGAGCAGGGAAGACAACCAAGAGCAGAGAACTTGCTCCCCATCCACCCAGGGCAAGGTCACTGGGCCCCCAACAACAGGATCTGATGGGAGAGGGCCAGGCTCCTGCACAGGTCATAGGTCACTGTAGGCAGAGCGGTACCAGACACAGTCCCATGCTCATCCATCGGTGCAGCCACTGGGGTCATCTGTGTCCCTTCAGGTGCAACAGATGGCTGGACCCGATAGAAGGCCCTGAGCTCCATCTTATAGGCTCCTTGGCTCTCTGACCCCCACAGTTCCTAGAGGCTGCTGCCTTGTGGGGTTCTGAGTACTCCGTGGAGCCTCACTTGCTCCTTAGTCCTGCAGTGGGTCTAGGGCACCCACTGTACCACACCAGTGACACTCACTTTCAGCTTGCTCCTGCCCAGGACCCAGTGTAGAGACCCCTGTGGGACTGGAGGGGACCCTGTAGGGCATGAGTGACCACCATTTTGCCTTCCAGGCTCTCAAGTCTGTGAGATTGAGCTTCCTTGGGGGGTGATGAGGTAGGCTGGAGGGGGTAAGGGCCACCTGGGCCCAGCCCTGGCTCTTCACAGAAAGTGGGGCAGAAGGGCACAGAGAGAGCAGCTGGCCTAGCAGGACCACTCCAGGGGCCACCAGGCCTGGGAAGTGAGTGGGCCTTGCCCACGCATACAGCGCTGTGCCTTGCCTAGCAGTGGCGCTGACGACCTGCTCCCCATCCTGTCCTTCATCGTGCTGAAGAGCGGCCTTCCCCAGCTGGTGTCGGAGTGTGCAGCCCTGGAAGAGTTCATCCATGAGGGGTAGTAGCCCACCAGAGGCAGGACAGGGCAGCCTCACCTGCCAAGGGACCCTTCCCCACACCCACCCCAGCATCCCTACCTATCACACGCCAGCCTTGGGCCTCCCACTCCACCTGTGTGTAGGCCACTCCTGGCCAGCATGTCCCACAGCTCAGTGCGCACTGTCTTAAGGCAGAAGCAGAGGGGCTGTCCCCAAGCATCTGCCTGGGGAGGGGGCTGTTGGGCCCAAGGACAGAATGGGCAAGAAAGACCTTCCCAGCCCAGCCTCCCTCACAGCACCACCTAGGGGGCAGCTTGGGGCCCAAGTCCTCCCCCTGGGAGGGTAGCAATTATCTTCTGGAGTGCTGGGTGTTCTCTGTCCCCTCCAGATGATGTGTGCTGCCTGTGTCCACACAGGTACCTGATTGGAGAGGAAGGTTACTGCCTCACGTCGCTGCAGAGTGCCCTCAGCTACGTGGAGCTACTGCCCCAAGGGGCCCTAAGCAAGTAGCAGAGGCTGAACCCAGGCTCCCAGGACCACAGGACCCACCGAAGACAGTCTGGGAATTCATACTGCCCTGCATACCTGGCACCGGGCCTGGAGGGCACATCAGCTGGGGGTGCTCTCCAGCCCTTATCCCTTTGTCACCCCACATCTGCCCCAAGGAGTATGGGTGGCACCTCTGCTCCTAAAAAAGGCTGAGAGGCCCCATCACGGGGAGCTGAGCTGAGAGATCCCTGGACCCCAGCTCACTCTCACAGACACTCAGGCAGCTTCTGGGGACCATTAGAGCAAAGGGGCTGCTAGCTAGCTCACAGCAGCAGCAGCATCTGATTTCTCTCCTGTCTGGTCCCATCCTCTGACTGTCAAAGCTCCTCTGAGCCAGCTTCTTGTCTGAGTTAGGAAAAGAACCTGCTACCCGACCCCAGAAGTCTGGGGCACAGGTGGTGTGAGACTGTGCTATTTACCCACTGGGTAGGGACTGCTCTGGTGCCCAGTGGGCCAGTCATGTGGGGCCCTGAGTGTCCCCTTACTCACCATGGCAGGTAGGCAGAGAACATTCTGGGACCCCCAGACAACCCCACCCTGTATGTCCTCTCCTAGGTCAGTCCACTCATGGACATGACATGTCCACTCATGGTCACCAACCCAGCCTGAAATAAAGAGGTTATTGCTGTCTCACTTGACATGGCTGCTCAGCCTCCACCCTGCTACCCACCACAGACCACTGAGGATAGGCAGTGAGGAGCCACAGCCCACCCCCAAGTGCCCAACTCCTTCCCCAGAGCCTCCGCACGGGAGCAGGACCTTGCTGGGGCTGCAGCAGGCCAGACAGGATAGGTCTGCAGGGCACCAGCAGGCTGGGTGGACTTGGGATCAGAGATCATCACTGAGGACCTGTCTCAGGATAGTCACTGTCATTCTATGGGAATGGGAACACACAAGGGCCCCATGATGGACACGTATGGCCCCTCCAGAGGGGAGGAGGTGGCTAAGCACCAGTATCCTCTGCCAGGGAGGAAGGGACCCTCTGTTTCTCCACAGGAAAGGGGGATCCCACCCCTAGCTTCCACCAAGAGCTGGTTGTGGTGGGTGTTTGGCTTCCTCAGGGAAATGGCTTAACAAAACAGTAACAGCAAGGCCAGGTGAGGTGGCTCACACCTGTAATCCTAGCACTTTGGGAGGCCAAGGCGAGTGAATCACCTGAGCTCACAGGTTCAAGATCAGCCTGAGCCAGAGTGAAACCTCATCTCTAAAAAAATTGCCAAGTATGGTGGGTGCCTGTAGACCCAGCTACTTGGGAGGCTGAGACAAGAGGATCACTTGAGCCCAAGAGTTTGAGCTGTGACACCACGGCACTCTACCAAGGGCTATAAAGTGAGACTACCAAAAAAAAAAAAAAAACAGGTGGTATCTGTTGCATTCCCCTCTGCCAGTAATAGCTGGTTTACCCCCCACCCAAAGGGGTCCACGAGGAAGCAGGTGAAACACCTCTCTAGGTGGGTGGCAGAACTGGCTTTTAAGCCCAGGAGACTGACTACTGAGACTAGCCTGTGAATACTGCACTGGCCTAGAAAGCCAGGGCAGGGCAGCCTAAGTCCCGGGGACAGCTGTCCTCTGGTTGGAACCTCTATGGATGGGTGGTCCTGGCTCACTTGACTTCTCAGCAAGGCCCATGGCCTCTCACCCAGAGTTCCAGGGACATACACAGGCTGCCAACTATTTGCCTGCCTGCATGTGGCAGGGCTTTCAGTCCTGTAGAAAGAAAAGACCCAAACTCACAGCACCTGACCCAAATCCCCTGTCACTCTGCTGACTCCAAGAGGTTTCTCTCCAATCATAAGTTTGTGTTATTGTGAGGTACAGAGTTCTAAGCCCTCTAAACGGGGATGTGAATCTCAGCCAGTCACGGTATCTTTAGGGGCAGCAGATAGTACACCTGTCCCTGGCTTCAACATAGATGTGTAGGTGAAGATGTGGTTTTATTATTTTTTTATTTCTTTGGAGACAGAGCCTCACTTAGTCACTGGGGTTGAGTGCCATGGCATCATAGTTCATAGCAATCTCAAACTCTTGGGCTCAAGGGATCCTCTTGCCTCAGCCTCCTGTGAAGGTGGGGTTTTAAAGCTCCACTTTATAGAATTATGAAGAACTATATCTTGAGCTAATCCTGAGCTTGGAAGCACCTGGTGGCTTTGCATCAGGGGTCATACCTGTTGCACCAGTACCTTGAGAGCTGGGCCTCTGCTGCCCTGCTGTGTCCATGGCACAGAGGTTAGGCAGGCTGTGTGCAGGCCCCTCTTGCTGTGTGACTTTGGCCTTTAGCTTCTCTGAACCTGCAGCTCTTCCATAAAACAGGGATGAGTAATATAATCTTGCCACTGGAAATTAAAAAAAAAACAGAAAAGGCTACAAGTAAATTGAAAAAGCTATTCAGGCTCGGTGCCTATAGCTCAGGAGGATGGGGAGCCAGCCACATACACCGGAGCTGGCAGGTTTGAATCCAGCCCAGGGCAAAACATAGCTGGGTGTTGTAGGTGCCTGTAGTCCCAGCTACTTGGGAGGCTGAGGCAAAAGAACCACTTGGGCCCAGGAGTTTGAAGTTGCTGTAAGCTGTGACGCCACAGCACTCTACCCAGGGCAACAACTTGAGATTCTGTCTCAAAAAACAAACAAAAAAAAAACCTCGGCGCCTGTGGCTCAAGCGGCTAAGGTGCCAGCCACATAATGTGAACTGGTGGGTTCGAATCCAGCCTGGGACCACCAAACAACAATGATGGCAGCAACCAAAAAATAGCCGGTGTTGTAGCAGGCGCCTGTAGTCCCAGCTACTTGGGAGGTGGAGGCAGAATCGCTTTAGCCCAGGAGCTGGAGGTTGCTGTGAGCTGTGATGCTACAGCACTCTACCCAGGGCAACAGCTTGAGGCTCTGTCTCAGAAAAAGCAAAAGCAAAAGCTATTTAGCATAAGAAATAGTGTTCAAATCATAACAAAAATTAAATGTAATGGCTTGGTACCTTAACTCAAGTGGCTAGGGCGCCAGCCACATACACTGGAGGTGATGGGTTTGAGCCCAACCCAGGCCTGCCAAACAGCAATGACAACTACAGCCAAACAATAGCTGGTCATTGTGGCAGGCGCCTGTATCCCAGCTACTTGGGAGGCTGAGGCAGGAGAATCGCTTAAGTCCCAAAAGAGTTTGAGGTTGCTGTGAGCTATGACACTAAAGCACTCTATGGAGGGTGACATAGTGAGACTGTCTCAAAAAAAAAAAAAAAAAAAAAAAATCAGGGCAGTGCCTGTGGCTCAAGGAGTAGGGCACCAATCCCATATGCTGAGGGTAGCAGTTTCAAACCCAGCCCCGGCCAAAAAATTGAAAAAAAAAAAATCAAATGCAAATTAAAACAACATATCCATTGGGCTAGTGAAAATTATCAAGCTGGGAATGCTGAGTATGATAGTATGTGGGGAAAGGAGACCTACCTACACAGCTGTGGGGTAGGCTAAATAGGGGACCAGATAGCCAGGTGGAAAGTGGCAGTCCTACCCCAAGGTGAGTATAGATGGCCCCTTTGATCTAGTGAGTCTGCTCCCAGTCTTAGCCCAAGGTCCACAGGAGGACATGAGTGCATGCAGAGCAGAGGTGCTGCAGCATCCATCCCTGGGAGCCACCACTGTGTAACAAACCACCCAGATCACAGCCTTAAACACACAATACCCATTTATTCTGTTCATCAATCTTCCATTTGGGCAGGAATTAACAGCTTATCTCTGTCCCTGTCCCTGTCCCAGAACCACTCAGGGCCGATTCCAGGTTGGGGTAGTCCAGTGACTAGGGCTGGGTTCATCTGAGGATCTGTCCACTGTCTGAAGTTGATGCTGGCTGCTAGTTGGAACCTTGTCAGAGCAGATGCTTGACATCTGGGGCTGCCATGACAGAATGGGTGGCTTAGAACTGAGTTACTCTCCCTCTCTCTGTTCTGCAGGCCAGAAATCTAAAATGAAGATTTCTTCAGGGTGTGTCCCTCTGAA
Organism: Loris lydekkerianus; assembly: GCA_963574355.1. Classification (NCBI taxonomy): domain Eukaryota; kingdom Metazoa; phylum Chordata; class Mammalia; order Primates; family Lorisidae; genus Loris; species Loris lydekkerianus. Next base: position 23,798 of record CAUYPK010130819.1, on the reverse strand, counting down.
GGCTTTAGGGAAGGACTCTTCCTGCCTTTACCCTGGTGGCTGCAGGAGTGCTTGGCAGTTCTTGGCTTGAAGCCACAGCACTCCAAGCTCTGCCTTCACCTTCACATGACTCTCCCCTATGTTTCTGCACCTAAATCTCTCACTTCCTGTAAAGACAACAGTCATACTGGATTTAGAACCCTCCTAATCCAGAATAATCTCAACTTCATTACATCTGGGAAAACCCTATTTCCAAAGTTCCATTCACAGGTTCCAGGTGGACCTTACAACCCAGGGCAAGACCATTCCATGTGGTCAACCTTTTCACAGGATAGTGGTTGGGTTCCAGGGGCCAATGGTTCACGACAGCAAGGCAGGGGGGATGGCATTCTTTACAACCTCGCTTGGAAATCACACATTATCAGCAGCCGGCACAAAACTCAGTCAGGTTCAAGGGGAGGGGATGTAGGGCTGGAGTCACATGGACCCAGCCAAGAAGCGGAGAGCAGCTAACTGCACCCTCCTCTGCAGGAGAGAAGGATAATGAGGGGAGATGGAGGCCAGAGTTAGCTGTCCCTTCCAGCTGTCCCTTCCAGGTCAGTGTGGCACACCAGGCCAAGGGGAAGTGCGCCCCTTATGTGGGCAACATTTGGCACCAAGGCCGGGTCCAGCAAAAAGAGAAAGAATCCAGTGTTTCATGGTGGCAAAATGACCTAGGGAGAATTGTCTGCCTTCTTGATCACAACATAAAACCCGCATGTGAAAATTTTAAGAGAAAGCAGAACCTTCCTTCTCCAAGCAGGTCCTTTTTCAGCAAAGTGGCCTTGGCTTTGGGTGTGGGGGACAGAAGTCATGGAACATGTGGCAAGTAAAGGGCAGTTTGGGGCCACCACAGAAGCTCCTCCACGCATTAAGCTGGAACCCCCAAGTCTTCTCACCCTGGGCACTGTAGGGAAGGGGCTTCAGCATGGGGGGAGCAGAAAGCAGAGCAGACACCCAGAGGCTGGGATAGAGCCGAAGCCCGTCTTGGGCACCTGCCAGCGGTCGCTGGCCTTTCCTCTGCCTCGAAGAACTCCCAGACGATGCTCCCAAGGACGGGGTCGGCAGGTGCAGGACCAGGGAGCTGCGATAGAAGAAACGGGCCGCCAAGCCCACCACCCACCCCCGCGAGGTAGCCGTTTCCGAGACCCTGAGATGTCGTCCACGGCCCCGCCCTCCCCGACCCAGCCAAGCCCCTTCCGGAGATGCGAGGCCGGCTTCCCGGTAGGTGGGATCCCAGCAGACGGGGGACATAATTCCTCACCAGCGCCTGCTATTGTGCCCGCAGGCCTTGCCCTGGGATCGGAGGTAGGAGAGTGGGGACGCCGGACAGGAGTCCGCGAAGGAGGGTTCTCGGCGGGAGCCTGGTGGCTATCCCCAGACCTTCTCCAGGCCCCGCCCCTCCCTGAGCGGCACCGAGGCGGGCCCGCCCCCCGCGTCACCGTGACGACAGCGGGCGGAGCCGACGCCCGGCGGAAGCGCGAGGCCACCAAGAGAGAGGTGAGCGGCGGCGGCGGCTCCGGACGGCTTGGGACGAACAGGTAGTGTCTGCGGGTCCTCAGCATGATCTGGGGGCTAAGGGGACTCTGGTCAGGACGCGGCTCATCTGGCAGCAGCGCGTCTCCAGGGAAGCGGCGCTGTCCGCACGGGGCGCGCACAGCTGCGGGGCCGAGATGCCCAGGCTCGAGGGAGGGACACCGCTCAGCCGGAGAGAGCCCTGCGGTGCGAGGCAAGGGTGAGGGGTCGTTCAGCGGGAGGGGCGGAGGTAGGGGGCTGTGGTAGATGCCCAGAGCCACACGGCTGCGGGCGGAGTCGGTCCTGACGCCCGCCCCGCCCCAGGATGGGCAGCAGCTCGCTGTCCGAAGACTACCGCCTGTGCCTGGAACGCGAGCTGCGGCGCGGCCGCGCGGGCGTGTGCGGGGACCCCTCGCTGCGCGCCGTGCTCTGGCAGATCCTGGTGGAGGACTTCGACCTGCACGGGGCGCTGCAAGACGACGCGCTGGCGCTGCTCACTGACGGGCTGTGGGGCCGCGCCGACCTGGCGCCCGCGCTGCGCGGCCTGGCCCGCGCCTTCGAGCTCCTGGAGCTGGCCGCTGTGCACCTGTACCTGCTGCCCTGGAGGAAGGAGTTCACCACCATCAAGGTAGGACGCCAGGCCAAGGGGAAGCGCGCCCCTCGTCCGGGCCCGCGGAGATGGGGCCTTGGTTGCTCTCCCTGCCAGGCTGCGAGGGAGGGGCTGGCTGCCTCCGGGAGAGGGGGTTTCAGGTGTTCTCAGGGTCCACTGGGCCTCGCGGGGCTCAGAGCACTCGGATTTGGGGTGTGTCAGGTCAGCTCCCAGCCGAGGGCTGGGACACTCCAGGGCTAAGAACGTGAGGCGGGCGGAGGGCAGGCTTAGATGCTCCTGCCCGGGGCCACCCTGCTCTTTGTCATCTCCAAAGTGGCCTCGTGGCCCTAGTTGCTATGGAAATCCGAGTACCGGCATACAGGAGGGACTTGAGGTCAGCCTAAGGGAGGACCGGGAATTGGGCTGATCCTATTTGCAAAGGACATTAAGGCCGTGCCCTGTGAAGTGGGCAGGGGCTGGGCACGGACCTAGTTCACTCGGGTTCAGAGGCTGGGTCCAGGGTTGGTCTGGCCCTTAGGTTAGCTGCCGGCCCGCAGCAGGTGGGTAGGGCCCCCGGGAGCGCTGAGCTAATTCCAAGAGTGGGAAGGTGCTGGCGTCACTGCGCACGTGGGCGAGGTACGCCTCCGCCGGTTGCCCTGGCAGCGGCAGCCCCCCGGGAGAGGAGCCGGAGCCGTTGCTCTACAGCGACACCTTTTGGCCCAAGGGTCTAGGACACTGATTGATCCGTTTCATCTGGAGCAGAGAAGAACCGCCACCACCAGGGGGCCCAGAGCTGGACAGACAGGCCTGCCCTTGGGACACTCACGGGCTGGAGGGAGGGGAGTCGGAGGATGAGCCTGGGCCTAGCTCCGGGTCTGCCCCTTCCCGAGCTGTGGCTTTGGCCAAGTTACCGCACCGCCCTCGACCCACCCCCCTCCTCTGAGAACAGCACACACGAATGGTCCGAGCTCAGAGGGCCAAAGGAAGGGACGCAAGGTCCTGAGCACAGTGCTTACACGGGTGGTGCCCATAAGTGGGAAAGGTCACTGTCGTTAAGTGCTGAGATCCTAGAAATAAGAATTTTAGAGTTGGGAGAAGCACACATCACAGTGGTAATAATTCTTTTACTTCACCTAACTCCGCAGGCTAGAGGCACTTTTCTTATGTTAGTTCCAGAGCTTTAGTCTAGTCACACAGTAGGGCCTCTGGCAAGTTTTTTTTTTTTTTTGTAGAGACAGAGTCTCACTTTGTCGCCCTTGGTAGAAAACCGTGGTCACAGCTCACAGCTCACAGCAACCTTCAATTCCTGGGCTTAGGCGATTCTCTTGCCTCAGCCTCCCAAGTAGCTGGGACTACAGGCGCCCGCCACAACGCCCGGCTATTTTTGTTGTTGTAGCAGTTCGGCCGGGCCATGGCGGCCTCTGGCAAGCTTTTAAACACGATCCCCTATCCAGGTGTTGAAATACAGGCAGGAGTGATGGGCAAAGCCTCTGTCCACATAGGGAGAGACTTCTAGGACTGGAACAGAAAAACTGAAGTCCCGAATAGTATACTTAAAGGTTACCTGTTAAGGGGACAAAGGACCTGCACTTTGTCACTTGTGCTTGCCCAACCTACACCCAGGCTAAAGCAGGTCAAAGATTAAAAATTCTGATACCCAGGCCTGCCCCAGGCTAGCCAGGTTGGTCTCTGGGATTGAGCCTGCATCTGTGCTTGGCTTGGTGGTTGACCAGGCCTCTCCTTCCCTTGCAGACCTTCTCTGGGGGCTATGTGCACGTGCTTAAGGGCGTGCTCTCTGAGGACCTCCTCATCAAGAGCTTCCAGAAGATGGGCTATGTGCGCAGGGACAGCCACTGTCTCATGGTGACCGCCCCACCCCCGGCCTGCCAGCTGGTGCAGGTGGCCCTGGGTTGCTTCGCCCTCCGGCTGGAGTGTGAGATCCTGGGAGAGGTGCTGTCCCAGCTGGGCACCAGTATGCTGCCAGCTGAGGAGCTGCTGCAGGCGCGCCGGGCCAATGGGGATGTGGCCTCCTGTGTGGCCTGGCTGCAGCAGCGACTGGCCCAGGATACAGAGCCACCGCCCTTGCCCCCCAGAGGCGCCCCTGCTACTTATAGGGCACCACTGGACTTGTACCGGGACCTGCAGGAAGACGAGGGCTCAGAGGAGGCCAGCCTGTACGGGGAGCCATCACCGGGCCCAGACTCACCCCCAGGGGAGCTGGCCTACAGGCCCCCACTCTGGGAGCAGAGTGCCAAACTGTGGGGATCTGGGGGCCAGGCCTGGGAGCCCTCAGCTGAGGAGCTATCTCAGGCCAGCAGCCCACCCTACGGGGCCTCGGAGGAAGAGCTGGAGCCCGAGCCCTCAGCCTTCTCCTTCCTTTCTCTGCGCCGTGAGCTGAGTCGGCCTGGAGACCTGGCCATTCCTGAAGCCCCTAGGAGCCCTGGGGGCACTAGCCCCAGGCATATGCGGGCAGAGGCATCACCCTTTGGGCCTACCCCTGAGCCCCCAGGCTACCAGGCACACAGTTGCCTGCTCCCTGGTACCCTACCCACCCTGTGCTGTGATACCTGCCACCAGCTGCATGCAGCCCATTGCGCAGCCCTGCCCACCTGCCGCCCCAGTCACTCACTGCGTGTGCTGCTTGGGGAGACCCGACGGCGCCTATGGCTACAGCGTGCACAGATGGACACTTTGCTCTACGACAGCCCTGGGGCCAGGCCCTAGGCCCAGTAGGGCCCCAGGTCAGAGACCTTACTTCCCATGGTGCTTCTCTTTGGGGGGGCTCAGGCCAATGGCTACCCTGCCATGGGGGAGTCCTGGGCACAGCAGGAGAGGTTTAGATAGTCCAGGGCCCACTTGGGGGACAGATTGCCTTGTTTTACACAGAAAGTACCTCCCACAGGGACCAAGCCTAGACCCCAGCAGTAGCCTTCCCACAGGCTCCTGTCCTCAATATCAGGCCCAAAGCCAGCCTGTGTGTCCAAGTCACAGTGATCAAACCTGTCCCTGAGAAGGACCCATGACTGGCCTGCAATCCTGCTCTGAGGTCTGTAGTTCAGAACATGCAGCCTCCCTCCACATGTCCAGGGCATTCTCCAAACAGGGCCCTGAAGGTGACACTGGGACCCCTGAGCTCCTGGGGCCAGTTAGGGGCTCTGTGTGGTGCACCAACCTGGCTGTGGTATCCCTGGCCTTCCCCTGTGTCACAGGCCTGCCTGGAATGCCTCAGCCACAGCCTGCAGGGCCAGGGGAACAGGGGAAGCTGGGTCCACAGACTGAACGTGATGTGACCTCAAACCAGTCATGGAGGTGCCTAAGATTTGCAGGTGGACAAGGGTTCTCACCATCATCCCAGCTTCCCAGGTGTAGGCTGCTGGGCTCAAGGGAGGCCTGGAGGTGAACCTCTGGCTGGTGCTCTCACCTGCTATTTTGGGCTACCCCCTCCCTGGCTACCAGGACTTCACATCCCCCTGCAGACCCTGACACACTCAGAGGATGCTGTCAATGTTGAAAGAATCAGACCCCAAAATACATAAAATGATGGACAAAGCATGCTGTTGGGAAAGTACGTCTCTAATAAGAGCCCCATCTCCTGCCAACCACACACTCTTGTGGGGAAAGTACAGCTGAGCCCCAGCCCAGCTCTCCTTCTGGGGGCTCAGGGCATGTGTCATGGTCCCCACCTCACCCTTGTCTCTCCTTTTCCCCACTAGGGGTCCTGCCAGGCCCATCTGGGGTCACTACAGAGGAGGGAGGGTCTTGCATTCTACCAGACAAGAGCCAAACTGATGGGTGGACTCTATGCGGCCATAGCAGAGGCCTTCTAGGGTGTAGAGGCTAGGAGCCCCCACCCCATGTCCACACCCTGGCTGCCAGTGGGTGCAGAAGGAACAGCAGGGTAGAGTTGGCTAAAGGATGTCCCAGCCAAGAGGACAAGCTGGATCCCAGGTGGCTGATCAGCCCAGCCTGCAGAACCCTTTTTGTCCACTGCTGACACAGCCATCAGGTGAAGGGACACAGGTGTGTGCTGGCCTCATAGTCAGGGCTTGCAGCGCTTGGTCTGGCCTTCAGACGAGGCTGGGGCAGCCCGCTTGTTGCGATGGTGAGGGAAGGTGGGCATGAGCTCTGGCTCACAGGCTGCAGGGAAGACAGCGACTCAGCGTAGGTAGGGAGGGAGCCCAGGCCTAAACCCAGCTCTGCACCTGGTCCAGCCCTGCACTGTGCTGCTCCTGCCTTCACCCCATGGGGACATGCCTGGCTGCACACAGGTCTGCTCAGGGCCCATATTCCACCCAGACAAGATGGACCACCAGCCAGTCACCACAGAGTGAGCTGGAGGGGGTTGGGGCACTCACGGAGGGGCTTCTCCTTGAAGTACGAGCTCTCCAGGCAGTCCCCAGCTGTCGCCCTGGAGGAGTTAGCCAATAGTTGGGTGCTGCTTGGCCTTAGTCAATCTGTTTCCCTCACATCCCGCCTCCCAGGCAGCTATGGTTCAAATTCCCCAAAGGATGCTGGGTGGCACACAGGGGGACCACAGAGTGGGCTCCACAGGTGGGTGGACAGGAGCCCCATGGACAAGGTGCCCGGCAGGCACATGTGTGGGAAATGGCAGCAGCCTATGTTCTGAGAAACCACCTGTGACAGATTTGGGCATAAGGAGTCCCTCCACCTCTGCAAGGAGGTCAGGGCCCCTGGCCCACAGAAGAGCAAGGAGGGGTTGTTGCACCTTTTCCTGGGGTCGTACATGAAAAGGAGATTCACCAGGCGCAGCCCGGCCTCCGAGAGCCATGGGAACTTGTGCTTGAGGTTGTTGTAGGGCTGTTTCCGCAGGCTGTACTGGCCAACGAGTGGCAGCTTGGAGAAGCCCTACAGGGAGCAAGGGCTGAGCTATGTGGGCAAGGTGTGGGGAGGGGCCACAGGGCTTCCCAGGACACCCACCGGCCAGATGTTCTCACTGGGTGTCCCCAGCAACTGCACAATTAGGTCGATCTGGTGGATCTCAGAGGTGCCGGGAAGAAGGGGCTTATGGGCCAGCAGCTCAGCCAGGATGCAGCCCACGGCCCTGCAGGGAACAGTGGGCTTTACAGTGGCCACAGGCCCACAGAGGTGAGAGAGCACTGTGAAGGCAGCCCCACCTCCTCCAGACACCACTGCTACAGGCCCCTTCTCACACTCCTCTCGGGGCCCGGCCCCCCTGGTAGCTGCTCACCACATGTCAATGCTGGTAGTCTGGGTGGTAGTCCCCAGCAGCAGTTCAGGAGCTCGGTACCTGTGAACAACACCCACCTTGCACCACCAGCTGCTCTGCTATCGGCCAGGCCTCCATAAGAGACGGCCTCCTGACACCCTATGGTGGGTTAGACAGCTGGATGGTGACCCCACCCCACACCCCTGCTCTCACCCTGCAAATGGAGGTGACATGCCTGCTCACAGCTGCCTGTGGAGAGCCACCGTGGTTGGCAGCATCTTGCCTGTTACAAGAACCATGGATTCCCCAGCACAAAGCTACACCCAGCCACCATCATCAGCCCATTTTCAGATGGGGATCACATGGAGATCCTGACCTGGGTCTGACCAATTTCAGAGTCTTGCCTTTCACCACTGCCCTGCTCTGTCAAGAATGTACAGGAGAAGTATGAGCAGACTGATGCACGAGCTGCCTATCCTTGATCTGCAAAGCAGCCTCGCTTCCCAAGAGGGCTCCACAGCTTCCCAATGCCACAAGCCTGGCTGGCATCCCCTCCCCCAGGATAGCCCTGCTATGTCGGGGAAGCTGTCCTAGACATCTTTACAAGCAATCACAGGCTGCACAGCTGCAACACCCTCAGGGCCTGTCTGTAGCTTCAGCCTGCCATTCCCAACCTGTGCCCCAAGGGCCCCCGTTTCTGAGGACTCACCAGAGGGTGACAACCTTGGGGGTCATTGGTTTTACTGGGACACCATAGGCCCGGGCCAGGCCGAAATCCGCTGCAGCAGAGAAGGGAGAATGATGGCTATTGCCCCGTGAGGGCCACTTCCTCACCACCTAGGGCCACGGAGACTAGTCAGGCCCTGACCTCCAGGCACCTATGAAGACCAGCACCCTCTGGCCCTCAGCAACGTGAAGGTCACAGAAGATGACTCCATGATGTGAGGCCAGCAGGCGACACCTACCTGTCTTCACACAGCCTTTGTCAGTCATAAGCAAGTTGGAGACTTTCAGGTCCCTGCAACAGAAAGAGAACATTGGTGGCTCCCAGGCAGCCAGCTCCACAGGATAATTGGACTGCTATCATGTAGCGCTTTCCTGCACATTTCTTCACGGTTGCCCCCCTTTTTTTCCAGACAGAGTCTATGTTGCCTTCTGTAGAGTGCTTTACTGTCACAGCTGACAGCAACCTCAAATTCTTGGGCTTAAGCAGTTCTTTTGCCTCAGCCTCCACAGCTGGGACTACAGGCACCCACCACAACACCAGTTATTTTTTTGTTGTTGTTGCAGTTGTCACTGTTGTTTAGCTGGCTTGGGCCGGGTTCAAAGCCACCAGCCTCGGTGTATGTGGACAGCGCCCTAACCACTGAGCTACAAGTGCTGAGCCACATTTGGCCCCTTTAAAAGGGAGAGCAGAGGGTCAGGCACGGTGGTTCCTATCTGTAATCCCAGCACTCTGGGAGGCCAAAGCAGGTGGATTGCCTGAGCTCAGGAGTTCAAGACCAAACTGAGTAAGTATCTCCTAAAAAATAGAAAAACAAACTGGGAATGGTGGCAGGTGCCTATAGTCCCAGCTACTCAGGAGGTTGAGGCAGGAAGATCACTTGAGGTCCAGAGTTTGAGGTTGCTATGTTATGATGGTGCCATAGCACTCTACTGAGAGCAACGGAGACTCTGTCTCAAAAAAAAAGTAAAAAAGCAAAAAGAAGAGCAGGCAGTGGGGCAAGGCAGCTTATAGCTGGGGATACCAGAGCTCCCCACAGCTCTCTGAAGCAAGAGCAGAACCAGGTCTCACTTCCAGTTATGCCTGGCTCCCCACCCAGATATTGCACCAGCTGTCCAGAATAGGGAAGCCACTACCTGCAGCATCCTACTGCCTGCTGTGAGTCACGGCACTCCAAGGAGGCTCTGGTCACCACTGCATCACCCCCATCTCCAAGCTGGGGGCACTCACACCCAGCCACCACCCAGGCCTGAGGGCTTCTCAAACTCCTTTGGTCTGGACCCTTCCTGGGGAGCACTGCACTTCTGCTTCTCTCCTGGACAGCACTTGGAATGGCACGCTGGCAACAGAGGTCAGGGACAGCCCTCCCAACATCACGCTGCCACCCACCTGTGGATGATGAAGTTCCTGTGCAGGTACTGAAGGCCGCGGAGCACCTGTAGCACGATGCACTTGACCTGTGCACAGGGCCGGAGGCGCCAGTCAAGCAGTGCCTTCAGGAGCCCAGCTGGGCCTGCAATGCCCACAGTGGCCCCAGGACCAGAGGTCAGCACACAGCAACCCAGAGGCCACTGTGTGTAGCACAACTAGAAAGGTGTTGCTGCCGCCCCCCATACAGTGACCAATCTAATGTCCACAGCTGGAAGAGCTCTCCTCTCTATAAAGTTGAGACCTGGCAGTGGCCGTGTTTGGTACAAGTGTGCACCATAAGAGCCTATAAAGCTCCCACCCCATGGCCCCCAGCCACAAACCTGGGCCTCTGAGAAGGGTGTTGGCATATTCTCCAGGAGGCTGGCCAGGTCTTGCTCACAGTAACCCATCACCAGGAAGATGCTGAAGGAAAGGGGAAGATGCATGCCATCTTCTGCCTTCCTATAAGTAGGGAAAGGGGCTCCCCTGCTGCAGAAGAGGGACCACCCAAGCCATGGGGACAAGTCAGGGGCTCAGCTGGGGCCTGGTGCAGAGACGAGGAGGCTGCACACCTCTCTAGGTGGTTCCCCACAACCACCTCCTTCAGTTCCACGATGTTTGGATGATGAAGACGAAGAAGCAGCGTGATCTCCCGCAGACTACTGATGGGGATGCCTGGGGGGCAACAGCCTCAGTGAGCCTCCACCCCACAGAGGGGACACCTAGGGGGAGACAGCCTCAGGGAGGGGACAGCCTCAGAGAGGGGACAACTAGGGTGAGACAGCCTCAGGGAGCTCCCACCCCACAGAGAGGACACCTAGCAGGAGACAACCTCAGGGAGCCCCCATCCCGCTGAGAGGGCACCTATAGCCAGGGATGGCCTCAGCCAGCCCCCACCCTCGAGGGCTTCATAAACAAGGTGCTGCAGCTGTCCCCACTTTGAATCACTATGATCTGAACATGTACTTTTAACTTTCCATCAAATACAAATTAGCACCTCACTGAACTAACTGCTGTCACAAGCAGGTACTGGGAGGTGACCAGAGGTGGGTGGCTCGGTGTGGAGGGATGCAGAAAATGCAGAGCCCCTCCAAGCAGACAGGGGGGAGAACCACACAGGGTTCAGGGAGCTGAGGCTTAAGAGTATGTGACTGAGGGGTGATGGCTGACATGCCAGAACTCTACAGAGGCTAGACAACAGGAGGATCCCAGCTATGCTGCACACAGCACTGAGCTCTGGAGGACTCAGTCCTGGGGAAGCCACAGAAAACTCACACCTTCCTGCCCCAGTACGGTGATCCTGCCCTCCTCCTCCCTGCTCACCATCCTTCTCCTTGTCCATCCGAACCTTCTTCAGCGCAACAATTTCATCTGTCTGGGTGTCCCGGGCCCGATCTGGAAACACATCCATGATGGGTCTAACACAGTCTGGCCAGAGCACACATAATGCACAGGGGCCTCCTCCTGGGCCCCAAGGGCCTCTTCCTCTTCTCTGACAACCTAGTGCCAGTGACACTTGGTCCTCATTCTGTGCAAGCAGCACCCCATCCCAAAACACAGAACCCTGGTGGATTTTTCGTATGGAATGGTTGGGGGGTGCTAAAACCTGGTCCCCAGCTGCTCAGTTATCCTTACAACGCAGAACACTGTCTTGTCCTATAACTACGCTTTAACATCAAAGTACTATATCTAAAAAAAAACCCCTTATTTTGAGCCCAGTGCCCATAGCTCAGTGAGTAGAGCCCTGGCCACATACACCGAGGCTGGCAGGTTCACACCTGGCAAGGGCCTGCTAAACAATGACAACTGCAACAAAAAAATAGCCGGGCATTATCATGGGTGCCTGTAGTCCCAGCTACTTGGGAAGCTGAGGCAAGAGAATCGCTTAAGCCAAAGAGCTGGAGGTTGCTGTCAGCTATGATGCCATGGCATTCTACAGAGGGTGACACAGTGAGACTCTCTCAAAAAAAAAAAAAAAAAAAAAACCCTTATTCTATGTGAAAATGGTCCATAAAACACTGTGCTGTTTTGTGCAGGTTCCAGAATAACTAATGCCAATTTGCAGCTACCATATCTCCAGCTGCTTTTGGAAGTTCTACATTTCCTTTCACTAATAATTATCTCCACTCTGTGGTTCTACATTCAGATTACTAACATTGTAACCTGATGCTTACATTTATCCAGAAATGGTATAGTTTGTGGTAATTACACCAAGAATAAAGTTCTAGAACAAGTTTCTGTGCTAGCTAGAGCTCAGGGCATGAGCCCCTTTCAGCCCCAACACAGGTACTGCTTTGCCACCCCCGTCCTGCATGAGTCAGAACCATGAGTGGGAGCTACACACCCCGCCTTGATTACTCACACACGATGCCATAGGTGCCCTCCCCGATGCGGTTCAGCTTCTCGAACTCCTTCACGCTCCGGCACTGTCCTAGCTGGGAGAGAACCGTGCTGCAGTGTAGACATCTGGCGGTGAATGGAACAACTACGGGTGGAGACTTCACACGCACTTTGGACCAAAGAGCCTGCTCAGGTCTTCACCAACAGAAAAGCAACCATACACAGGCTTTTCTTTTTCTTTTTTTGGTTTCTTTTTTAAGACTACTCAAGTGCAGTAGTGAGAAGAGGGAAAAGAGTTCAACAAGTTCAGTCTGTCACTAAATAACTGGGTGAGATAACTCTTTACCTTTGGACCAGCACACTTGGACTTTTCTGATGAGAAAAAGGGATGATGATACTGGGCCAGTGTTTTGAATATCACTGAATATCAAGAGTGTCCGAATCACTCACTTTCCCATGGCCCAGATGTCCGCTGTCCAGTAACAGTAGCCACTAGCCACCTACGGAAACATTCTATGGCAAAGACTTCTGTCCACAGCATCCACACAGCAGCATTTCCTGAGTTATGAAATACTACCCAGTGACATTCGGCCTTGGGATATGAGAAGGGACCCAGGTGACTTCCAGAAGAAATGAAAGGTTTCCCCCACTTCTCTTTGGCCTTTGAGGCAATGTGGATGAGGTGAAGCAGCAAGACACCCAGAACCAGAATGCCTGGCCCCCTTTGTGGAAGGAGCTGCCTCTTTCTGGAGTGTGAAAGAAGAGAAAAATCAAGCTCTATCTTAATTGAATCTCTGTATTTTGGGATCTCTCCTGTGCTAGTAGAAAGCCTGTACTCAAATACACTTATTCATGTGGGTGCATTTCTAGGTGACCTGAATGAGCACTTCCCCTTTGCATCTAAAAAGTACACCCAGGCCCAGGAGTGGCAGCTCATGCCTGTTATCCTAACACTTTGGGAGGCCAAGGTGGGAGGATCATTTGAGGACAGAAGTTTGAAACCCCATCTTTACAAAAATTAGAAAAATTATCCAGGTGTGGTGGCACATGCCTATACTTCCAGCTACTCAGGAGGCAGAGGCAGGAGGATCACTTGAGCTCAGGACTTTGAGACCAGCCTGAGCAAAAGCAAGACCCCTTTCTACTAAAAATAGAAAAAGTAGCCGGGCATGGGCAGTGCCTGTGGTTCAGTGGGTTGGGCGCCAGCCCCATATACTGAGGGTAGCAGGCTCAAACCCAGCCCCAGTCAAACTCCAACAAAAAAATAGCCAGGTGTTATAGCGGGTACCTGTAGTCCCAGCTACTTGGGAGACTGAGGCAGGAGAATCACCTAAGCCCAGAAGTTGGAGGTTGCTGTGAGCTGTGTGACGCCACGGCACTCTACCAAGGGCGATAAAATGAGCCTGTCTCTACAAAAAAATAAAATAAAATAAAAAAGTAGCTGGGCATTGTGGTGGGTGCCTGCAGTCCCAGTTTCTTGGGAGGCTGAGGCAAGATCACTTGAGCTCAGGAGTTTTGAGATTGCAGCAAGCTATGATGATGCCACGTTCTTCTAGCCCAGGTGACAGCAAAAACCACCTCAAAAAAAAAAAATAAATAAATAAATACAAAGTACATGCATCAAGGTTCAAATTGTAGCAGCTCCTACCAGCCCTGCCCTCGGTCTTTTTCTTTTTCTTTTTTTTTTTTTTGAGACAGAGTATCACTTTGTTGCCCTTGGTAGAATGCTGTGGCAACCTCAGACTCCTGGGCTCAAGTGATCCTCTTACCTCAGCCTCCCAAGTAGCTGGGACTAGAGACAGCCACCACAATGCCTGGTTGGCTGTTTTTAGAGATGAGTTCTTGCTCTTGTTCAGGCTGGTCTCAACTCCTGAGCTCAAGCAATCCACTTGCCTCGGCCTTCCAAAGTGCTAGGATTGATTACAGGCATAAGCCACCTCACCTAGCCTGGTCTCATTACTTCTTTTTTATTTTTATTTATTTATTTATTTTCATTTTGCAGTTTTGGCCGGGGTTGGGCTTGAACCTGCCACCCCCGGTATATGGGGCCGGCACCCTACTCCTTGAGCCACAGGCACTGCCAAAAGACTTTTTTTTTTTTTGCAATTTTGGCTGGGGCCAGGTTTGAACCCGCCACCCCAGGTATATGGAGCCTGCATCCTACTCCTTGAGTTACAGGTGCCACAGTCTCAAGCTGTCGCCCTAGGCAGAGTGCCATGGTGTCATAGCTCACAGCAACCTCCAACTGGGGCTCAAGCGATCCTCTTGCCTCAGTTTTTATATTTTAAGTAGAAAGGGAGTCTCGCTTTTGCTCAGGATGGTCTCGAACTAGTGAGCTCAAGCAATTCACCTACCTTGGCCTCCCAGAGTGCTAGGATTATAGGCATTGAGCTACTGCGCCTGGCCCTGGTCTTGTTACTTCTTGACATATAAGGAGCCAAATCAGAATAACCTGGCCTGGTGCACTTCATGATATTGCTTTAACCTCCCTCTCCCATCTTAATTACCCTCCTCACACTCCCTCTCTCCTTGCTCTTCCTGTTCACCCTTTCACTCCTCTGTGATTCTGCTGCTCCCTGAGTCTGTCAGGCTGCCCCATCTCTTTTCTGGATGCCCAAATCCTATCCACACTTCCCGGCCTCAAATTAATCCCATCCATTCTATAAAACAATTCCTTTTTCTAAAATTCCTGACACTTTATGTCTTGAGGCATCTACCACCGTGCACTTTGCATGGTCCTTGGCTGGGTATTCCCAACTCACTGGTTTGGCCTCAGGGTCGGGCACAGTGCTCTGAATTCAGCAAGCAACTGCTGCATATCTGAAAGATACACAACGGCCAGCAGAGGACCTTAGTGCGGCTTCTGTCACTCGTTCTGCCACAATCTATTAACGAGTCTTACTAGACACGTGACTCGGCCTAGTAAGTACTTAAAACACAATCCAGTCGCCAGAATTCAAACCTCCGTCCCTCCACAAGCTGTTTGCCTCGGTAAAACTCACTCAACGCCCCTAAGATTTACCTTCTTCACCTCTAAGGAGTAATAGCACCTCGGCAGAGGTCTTAGTGACAGTAACAGACAGAGTCCCCGCACTAAGGCTGCCGTGCCTAGTCCAGTCTAAGCCCGGAGAGAGACTCCCAAGCCGCCAACTCTTCTGACAGGTAAATTCTCCCCCAACAAAAATTGCTCCAGGCCCGGCCTGGGCGCAAAAATCAAAAGTGCTGGAAGTGAAGCCCGAAGCCTGCTCTTTCCTGGGAGGCGGGCTTCTTGGAAACTGGATCCCAACCCGCCGGAACCGCCCCTGCTCTGCTACCGGGGACCGGGGACCTGGGACCACCCAGGCGGCTTCTGCCCCAGCCGCGGAGAACTCTGGGACTGTCGCTCCGGCATGCCGGAAACCTCGGCGCCGTAGCGCGACACGGAATCGGAGGGTGCCTCGGTCGAGCCCTGCCGCTGGCGAGGAGCCAGAATTGCCCCGAGTGACACCTCGTCGCACCCTGTGTTCCGGAGGCACAGCGAAGAAGCCTTCCTTACGGATGCACTTCAGACGGATCTGCTCCGGCTCCGCCTCCGGTTCCGCCATTCGGAACGCCGCTTCACCCCACCCCACCCGTTTCTCTCGTGCTCTGTCGCAGATGGTCCCTCGGCGCAGGCGCGCAACCTACTTCCGGAAGTGTCTCTCAGCAACGGTTACCAAGGGAACTTCTCCCAGACCCGCCAGAGGGGCTCAGCCACCCGGATTGGCTCCGACTACCGCGGTTAGGGCCTTATTTTAGCCTTAAGACGGGTCACACGACCCGGCGGGACCGTCGTTAAAAAGGACCAACCGGGCAAGGGGTCGTCCAGGTGAGGGTCAGCTCTCGGTGTGGGGCCGTCGGTCTGTCCCACCGGCACTGGAGAGGCTTCTGTGCTCTGGACCCGCACGGGAGACAGGCCGTGCGGGGACGCGGGCGCGGCGCGAGGCGGAGCGGCGCTCTCGGCGGGGACGGCGCCTTGCAACTCCGAGTCTCCTCCCGGTCCCGCGCCGCCCCGGGAGGTGGAGGAAGAGACGCCCGCGGCTAGTGTCGCCGGCCGCCCTCGGCTCTGCTCGCTGTGGGAGCCGAGCCAAGCTGGCGGGCTCAGCTCGGACGCAGACCCACTCAGACCGTTTCTGATCCGCGACAGACGCCCCTGGGCGCTGTACCTGCGGCCGAATCCAAATTTTACAGAAGGATTCGTTCTGTGAAGTTTGGATTCGGTTGAGGAGCTGCACGGCCACGCGTTCCTCACCTTTTATTTATTTAGAGGCGGAGTCTTGCTCTGTCACCTGGGCTGGAAAGCAGTGGCGTCAGCACAGCTCACGGCAGCCTCCAACTCTCGGGCTCAAGAGATCCTCTTGCCTTGGCCTCCTGAGTAGCTGGCGCTACAATGCCTCGCTCTTTTTTTTTAAACTTGTTGTAGACGTTAGGTTTTGCTGTGTTGCCCAGGATGGTTTTGAACCCTTCACCTCAAGCAATCCTGCCTTGGCCTCTCAAAGTGCTGGGATTACAGTTATGAACCATTGGGGAGATATTTAAATTACAACTGTCAATTACAGCTGATTGTTAATAATTCCAATACTTTAAGTTCTTTCAGGAGCCAGCTGCACACGTGAGCTGTGCTCCTGATGCTCCTGATGGCAGCTTCGGAGCAGAAGCCAGTCGCTGGCAGTGGCCTCTGTAGTGGTCATGTTGTGCCTGTACCTCAGAGATACCTAGTCCCCAGTCTGTAGCCAGGGACAAAGCCTTGTGTAGGAGGGGATGTGCTGTCATTCAGAGTTAGGGGAGCGGTGCACTTCCAGTTCTGTGCCATTCTCACTCTTGTCTTCACAGGTTGGGGAGAGCTGCCTGCCTCTGGAGCCAGGTAGGATAGCAAAGAGGCAAATGGTGCACTGCCATGCTGGAGAACAACTCTGGAGGCCCTGAGGGGTGGCACTCAGATGTGCTGTGTGGTGTGGGATGTGATGTGAGCACCACAGAGCACCACTTACCTCTGATCCATTGTGGATGTTTTCTCACAAGGGTTGGAGAGCTGAGCTCCTAGGTGCCCAGGAGTATGGGCCCATCCGGCTCCAGTAATGTAGTTAATGCAAAGCAGGCCTTGAGTAGCAAGTCTCCAACATTTAAAGAAACTAGCTGGGTGTAGTGGATCACGCCTGTAATCCCATCTTCTTGGGAGGCTGAGAAAGGAAGCTTATTTAAGACTAGGATTTCAAGAACAGCCTGGGCAACATAGTGAGACCCTGTCTCTAAAAAAGAGAGAGAAAGAAAAGAAAAAAAATTGTAATTAATGAATTTAGTACTTTCTGGCAGATTGCTTTCCCTCCCCCTGGGAAGTTTAAAATACATTATGTGAAACAGTATTTACACAATGTTGTGTCTTCATGCTATACTTTTTTATTTTGGAATTCATTTCTCAATTACTATTTGGGTCACAATGTGTACATGCATGGCACAGATGGGGCTATTGTCTGCATGCATGTGTACATGCTGGACAGGCCGCTCACCTCAGCAACTGAGAAGGATGTGTCCATGATCCTGGTGGACATGCTATTGTCCCCTGGTTCTATGAGCCCCCGGAGACCAGCATATCGTGGAGACCCATGTATAAAGCCTGTCAACCAATCTGAAAATAACAAAACTAAGCATGCTGTCACCAGACTAAATGTGTGAAACAAGACAGACAAGGGGATGCGGGACCATCCTGACCCAAAGGCTGCTGGTGAGGTGGTGTCATCTGAGGAGCATCGCACTTGGGTCCTTCAAATGGCCCTTCACTGTCAGGAGCCCTCGTCTGGGCCAGAAGACATGGCAGTGCTAACAAGGCCACTTCCAAAGCCCAAGTGTCCCATAACCTCAGAACACAAACCACATTCTTCTTCTTGGCCTTTTAGTGCACTGGGTCACATTACAGTCAAGGGAGAAGCCCTTGGGTCCTTGTTAGGTGACTGTACCTCTCTGTTTTAAGAACATACAGTTTAAGTTTAGCCTTCAAAATCTGACCTTGTCCCCAAGTTTGGGGGACATCTTATTTACTGTAACTTCCCTAGTCTTTCATAGAAAGGATTTTAATTGTCCATTGTGAATGAGAGCATGAGATGCCGCCTGCTGTCCATGTAGCATCCTGCTCAGCTGACTACTTGCAACAGGAAAATACTAACATTAATTTATTACCACAAAGTTCACGCTCTGAGGCAGTCACTCTTCCCTTCACTGGGCCTTGGCAGCTCTGGGGAAGGTGAGACCAAGGTGGTCATAGGGCAGATCTCATGGGCTGAAGGGCACCTGCAGCTTCCAGAGGGTGGACTGGCCCTTTCTGCCACTGTTGCTGAGACTCCTATCACAGTCAATGAGGACAGCTGCTGGGGGCACTTGTTTATTCTGTAGTATGTAAATTATAGGCATCTACTGTGCTGGGGTTCCGGTGCCGATGGTAGGGGCCCCAGTCATCCTGCTCCCGAATGGTTCTCTGTTCCTCACTCCCATTAGAGCTGTTGCTAACCAGACTCTCATTTGAGGCTCGAGTGATGATGATCTGTGGAATGACATTTTTCTTCTTGTTGGATTTTTGCTTTCCATCAGCTTTCTCTAGAAGGAAGAAAACAGGAATTTAGTTGGTATGTGAAAACCTTTTTTCACATTGCAGATAATGCCTGTCTTGGGTTAGAGTAAAGGAGTTATACTCATGGTTAGCAGGAAAGGAAACGGGCTACTGTATATACTCGAGTATAAGCCGAGTTTTTCGGCACAAAATTTGTGCCGAAAAACCCGAACTCGGCACAAATTTTGTGCCGAAAAAACTCGGCTTATACTCGAGTATATAGGTAATCCAGAAATGATCAAAACTATTCAAACTGGATATTCTAAAGATTAAATGGATTTAAAGCTCAGCCACAAGGGTGGGAAGTACTGGGTACCCGCTTTCAAGGGAGAAAATAGGAGGAGTGCTTCCACCATCCAGGGTAGGAAGGCTGTGCTGCAGATGACTGCAGGGTGACAGAAGCAGAAGAGAGAGAGGTCACATATCCAGGCAGGGACTGCCTCAAAGGTTAAGGTACAGAGATGCAATTAAGAAAGGATTCTAGGCCGGGTGTGCTGTGGCTCACACCCATAATCCCAGCACTTGGGAGTCTGAGGTGGTGGACTGCCTGAGCTCACAGGTTTGAGACAGGTGGATTGCCTGAGCCAGAGCGAGACCTCGTCTATAAAAATAGCCAGGCATTATGGCGGGTGTCCATAGTCCCAGCTACTTGGGAGGCTGAGGCAAGAGAATCTCTTAAGCCCAGGGCAACATAGTAAGACTCTGTCTCTAAAAAAAAGGGGGGGGGGGATTCTAATTCTGACAAAAGCTCCCTATACAGAACTTATTGAAAATGGTTTTTTTTGTTTGTTTGTTATTTTTTGAGACAAAGTCTCACTTTCTCAACCTAGAGTGCCAGTGCCGTGGCGTCATAGCTCACAGCTACTTGTAGTACTTCCCACGCTTGTGGCTGAGCTGTAAATCCATTTAATCTTTGGAATTCTTGGGCTCAAGTGATCCCCTTGCCTCAGCCTCCCAAGTAGCTGGGTCTACAGGCGCCTGCCACAACACCCGGTCATTTGTAGAGATGAGTTCTTGCTCTGGCTCAGGCTGGTCTCGAACCTGTGAGCTCAGGCAATCCACCCGCCTGGGCCTCCCAAGTGCTGGGATTACAGGCATGAGCCACTGCGCCCAGCTAGAAATGTTCTTGAAATGTACGTTTCTGATGTTGCCCACATTACCTTAAACTTATTAAGGTTAGAAGGAATGCATGAGACCTGTGAAGCCACCGAGCCTGTTTAGTGTGCTCCTGCTTGCTCTCCCAGGGGCCCAGCTGCTGCATGTTGGGACACATCTTTTCAGTCTCTATAGCAGCACAGGGAGGTCTCTCCTCTGTGCACACAGATACTCTCAGACATGTGCTTTTTCAAAAACAGCTACAGTCAGGTGTGGTGGCTCACGCCTATAATCCTAGCACTTGGGAGGCCAGGCAGGTGGATTACCTGAGCTCACAGGTTTGAGACCAGGCTGAGCTAGAGCAAGACCTGTCTCTAAAAATAGCTTGGTGTTGTGGTAGGCACCTATAGCCCCAACTACTTGGGAGGCTGGGGCAAGAGAATCACTTGAGCCCAAGAGTTTGAGATTGCTGTGAGCTATGATGCCACAGCACTCTACCTACGACAATAAAGTAAGACTCCTGTCTCAAAAAAAAAAAAAAACCACAGCTACACTGGCCATGCTGATTTTTGCTTTATCCCCTATTGAGTACCTCACGAACTGGTCACCTGGTAGGTTAAAGAGTTATTACAGGCTATTACTGAGTGCCTGTTCTGAGCCCTGGAATAAGGGCCATGAATAATGACACAATAGCCTCTGGTAAAGGTACTTTATGACTTATGTTTTACAGATGAGGAAACTGAGGCAGAAAGAGGTTAAGTCACCTGCCCAAGGCTAATCAGCCAGGGAGTGGCCAAGGGAGGTGTGCAGACCCAGGCCATCAAGTCTGCGTCCCCCTTTACCTGCCACACTACGTTAGACAGCCTCATTTATTTTACCTGTCAGATGACCCAGGGCCAGCACTGGGCCCTGAAATTATCCCTTTTTTTCAGTGACAGGGTCTCACTGTGTTGCCCAGGCTGGAGAGCAGTGGCTATTCACAGCTATGATCACAGCTCCCGTAACCCAAAGCTCCTGGCTTTAAAGTAGCTGGGACTACCGGCTTGAGCCACCATGCCCAGCTTCTTACTATTTTTATAAAAAAACAAACCTGCATTTCATCTTATTTTATATTTACATTAGCGAGTTCATTTTTTATACTGATTATAAAAACTTTTTATATGTTAAGACTGTTGTTTTAAATTTTAAAATTACTACATGTTAATTCTAAAATTACATGTCATGGTTCTTCTTCTGACCTTATGTGGCAGTGTGTAGGGCTGACTGCACAATGGGGCTGTGCCCCTGCTCTTTCATGGCAACCTGTATTCTTCTGTCTAGGGTCCCATCATTTATGTAACCAGCTCTCTTTGAGGAACATGATTTAGTATATTTCCAATTTTTATATTTTTCAAATAATGCTATAATGAACAATCTTACATTTATATGCTTACACATTTGTGAGGGTTTATCTATTGGTAAATTACTAGAAGTATAACTTCTGGGTCAAAGGGTATAACTCACTTCAAATTTTGTTACCGTATATACTCGAGTATAAGCCGACCCGAGTATAAGCCGACCCCCTTAATTTTACCCTAAAAACTGGGAAAACTTAGTGACTCAAGTATAAGCCGAGGTGGAAAATGCAGCAGTCACTGGTAAATTTCAAAAATAAAAATATATACCCAAAACAATTATAATAATTGAGGAATCAGTAGGTTAAATGAAACATACCACAGTAACCCACAGTATTCAATGGCAACTTTAATAAAGTGAATAAACCATTTAAGACAGTAAAGCATTGTCAATAAATGGTTAAAAATCCTGAATCCTTATACTCCAAAACCCCTGATTATAAGGATTCAGGATTTATAAACATTTATTTATAAGACTTTATTGCCTTAAATGGGGTTTTCACTTAATTAAATGTGCCATTAAATATCGTGGGTTAAATAGTTCAGTGGAATACAGTTCAGTTCAGACGCCTACCTCTTCAGCTCAGCCGCGACTTGTGGACTGAGCTGAAGCACCGCCTCCTCAAGCAGATGGCAGAAGACGACTGGAGACTACGAGCATTTGATTAGGTGCACGCGCACCGAATCAAATAACCTGTATGACCCGAGTATAAGCCGAGTTCAGGGTTTTTGGGCACAAAAACTCGGCTTATACTCGAGTATATGCGGTAAGTATTATTTGGCTCGGTGCCTGTGGCTCAAGCCGCAAAGGCGGCAGTCACACCTGAGCTGGCAAGTTCAAATCCAGCCTGGGCCTGCCAAAACAACAATGATGGCTGCAACCAAAAAATAGCCAGGTGTTGTGACAGGCGTCTGTAGTCCCAGCTGCATGGGAGGCAGAGGCAGGAGAATCACTTGACCCCAGGAGTTGGAGGTTGCTGTGAGCTGTGATGCTACAGCACTCTACCCAGGGCGACAGCTTGAGGCTGTCTCAAAAAAAATTTTTTTTTGTTAAGATTGTCAAAGTGTTTTTTTTTGTTTGTTTTTTTGAGACAGAGTGTCACTCTGTCACCCTAGAGTGCCATTGCATCATCAGCTGTTGGGCTCAAGCGATCCTCCTGCCTCAGTCTTCTGAGTAGCTGGAACTATTGGTGCTGCCACAATGCCCGGCTTATTTTTGTGTTTTTAGTAGAGATGGAGTCTCCCCTTTGCTCAGGCTGGTCTCAAACTTCTGAATTCAGGCGATCCACCTGCCTTGGCCCCCAGAATGCTAGGGTCAAATTGGTTTTTGTAAAGATTTTATCATAATTAGTATTTCTTTTGAGATCATTCCAAATTTAAATAAATTTGTAGTTTTATTTTCTGGGGTAGATGTTTTGATTCATATAGAATTTTCTGAGTTAGGATTGAGGCAACGATAATAGGCCGTTTTCTTTCTTTCTTTTTTCTTTTTTTAGACAGAGTCTCACTTTGTAACCTTCAGTAGAGTGCCATAGCATCATACCTCACAGCAGCCTCAAACTCCTGGGTTCAAGAGAGCCTCTTACCTCAGCCTCCTGAGTAGCTGGGACTACAGGCATCTGCCACAATGCCTAGCTAGTTTTTAGAGATGAGGTCTTGCTTTTGCTCAGGCTGGTCTCAAACTCCTGACCTCAAGCAACAATCCACCATCTTGGCGTCCTAGAGTGCTAGGATTATAGGGGTGAGCCACCATGCCCACCCTAAGCCCCTTTTTTTTTCTTTCTTTCTTTCTTTTTTTTTTTTTTTGAGACAGAGTGGCATCCTAGTTCACAGCAACCTCACTTTTGGGCTCAAGTGATTCTCTTCCCTCAGTCTCCCAAGTAGCTGGGACTACAGGCACCTGCCACAACACCCAGCTATTTTTTGTTGCAGTTGTCATTGTTGGTTAGCTGGCTCAGGCTGGGTTCGAACCCACCAACTTCAGTGTATGTGGCTGGCTCTGTAACCATTGTGTTACAGGCGCCGAGCCAGCCCCTTATCTTCTATATTGGGCAATCACCTGTCCCAGCACCATGTAGTGAATCTCCCATCTGCTGCCATGCATTTGACATGACCCCCTTGCTGTAAACTCTATTCTGCCCCCCAGTCTGTGTGTGTACCTAATTTACTTAAATATCCCAGGGCTAAACCCTTCTCATGCTTTTGGTTTTCTAGATGTTTCCTTTTATTCTTCTAGATGAACTTTAAAATATTTGATCATATTCCCAAAACAACCTGTGGTGTTTTGATTTGGTGTTTGATTTTATAGATTAATGAAGGAAGAAATAATATCTTTACCTTATTGAGATCTTCTAGTCCAAAACAAGATTTTTTTTATCTTCCTCAAAATTTAAAAACATTTCATTTAAAAACATGAATCTTTTTAGGCTTCTTGATACACAGCACCTGTACTAGTTTTCTGGCATCACATAACAAATTACCACAAACATAAAAGGCTTACATCAGCACATGTATTTATTGCCTCACAGTTTCCATAGCATGGGAGTCCAGGCCGGCTTGGCTGGGTCTCTGCTCAGGGTTTCACACCGGGTGTCAGCTGGGCCGCATTCTCATGTGGACCTGGATGTCCTTGTCTGTGCTCATCTGGGTTGTAGCCAGAATTTATTTATTTGTAGTTCGAGGACTGAAGCCCCAATCTTCTTGCAAGCTGTTGGCAGAGACTTGCTTGAAGCTCCCAGATGCTCTTCACCTTTTCTAAAAGCCTTTTCTGATTACATCAGGCCCACCCAGGATAACCTCACATTTTGATCAAGTCAGAACCAACTGATGAATTCTCTAATTTCAGGAGTGACAGCCCATCCTCCTCATAGGTCCATCCATCCTCTGAGGGATGGGAGTAGACAGGG